>JAYKAV010002442.1:2928071-2976450 GCA_035582835.1 Phoebastria nigripes | reverse complement strand
AAAAAACCACAACCCAAAAAAACCAACCAACCAAAAAAAAACCAAACAAAACAAAAACACAAACAAAACAAAAAAAAAAACCCCACACCTTAAGGAGAAGAGCCACCTCCCTTACTGTTTCTCATCAACAGGACAGTCCAGTATTTAAAAAAATAGTGTGCACCACCATGTAATGTTATCCCACAATGTGGAGACTGAATTAGCCAATAACTCTTCGAGCAGCCCAGAATCTGTTAGAATCTGCAGGATAGGATCTCCTGCAGAAGGCTGGAGTTCAGTATCAGCTCAGACAAGAATTGCAGTCTTCCTCCTGTCCTCATGCGCTTCCTCTGGCAGATGCCTCCTGCTGTCCTTCCCAGCGGGACACAGTCGCTCTCCCTTTTCTTCCTTTGCACCATCTTCCAGCTTATTTAGGTAATCTCTTCCTTCTCTTTTCCTCAGCTTCTTCACCTTCCTCCTTCCCTCCCACCAATTCTCTGCTTTCTCCAACCTAAACACAGAGTTAAGAACACCTACTGAAGCGCCTCTGCAGAGGGCTTGCTATACACTGCAGAGCAGAGCCAAGAGGCTTGGTCTGGTAGGATGCTGCTAGAGCCCACGCTCTACTCAGTAGAGTCGCTCCTGCACTGTGGCTGTTCTGGTGTGGGACAGGGATGAACAGACAATTACCTATGAGGAACTTGCTGCTGCATCACTCACCACTGTAGCAGCAGGTTTGCAGGACCAGGCAGAATTCACAGAAGACTGGCAACCCTGCTATGCCGTCACAGATTTCTTGTCATCTCCTGGAGGGATCAGGGGTCATAAAGAAGAACTGGTGGCTCTTTCTGCTTGTAGAAAGCCCAAAGCCAAGCTCAGTCAAAACTACATTGCCAGATAAACTTTATTTACAAACATACAAACTTCAGAATTAGCGTGCTGAAAAGCAGTAGGACCACAGGCCCCAAAGACAGACCATCTCCTGTTTGACAAGTATTACAAGGACAACTGTTGCTAACAATAAAAACACTTATCCCAGTCTTCGACAGGAGAACACAGCTGAATTCCCTGTGGCAAGTTCTGGATGATCTTGTATGCTCCAGCATGAGACAAGCTACTGGTTGCACTGAAGTTTTCCTGTGAAGTGTCCAGAGCGCTTAGCCCAGCACAGCACTGCTCTACTGTAACAGCCCTCAGCTAACAGATTCAATGATCATCAAGAATACAGACCATCTGCCAGGGAAGCTGACACTACCTCCTCCAGATGGGAGGAGAAATACTTCACAAGGGACATGGAAGAAGTGGGGAGTGGAAAAAAATTAGATCCCATCATCACTCCAGTATGACATGCCAAAGCCAACATTCTTAATATCCTATGCTAAAATTATGTTCTTTTCTTTTGCTTTTCTACTTCTCCTTCCCATTACCAGCCCAAAGGTGAATTCCTAACGGGGAACCCTCGTGTCTATTTCCCATTCAATCCTGAAACTGCCCTGATACAGTAGGGTTGCACTGCCCGCCCTCCTCCCATAACAGTTGGTGTTTTCTGAACTGAATTCTAGTATTTAGAAGCTGTAACCACCTCTGGTTAAACAGATCAGCTTACATCACTGGCTTTAAGTCAGTTTTGCTTTGCCTCTTTTTCTGCAAGAGGCCAGGAAACCTGGATGTGATATGGTTCTAGTTCTTCTGGAGTGACATAGTCTGGAGCATTGCCCATCAGGTCCCGTCCCCTGAAGGATTTAGGAAAAGCAATGACATCTCTGATACTTGGAGCATCAACGATGAGAGAGATCAGCCTGTCAAGTCCTAGAAGCAGAAAACAAATTGGTGAACCACTTGAGTTATGGCCCTATGTTACCTCCTCCGATTAAGAAAAATCAGAAAGATGGAGTAGATAGCATTACTGAGCTTGAAGAATAAAACTGAAGCAAGTAAGAGGAAAAAAAATTAATCTCAACCAGTAGCAGAGAAACAGACTTGCCTAAAGGGCAGAAATGCCTAGCAAAATAAAGCTTTTCAATATTACAGAAAGTTCTGCAACACACCAAGGACTGCAAGACAGAGACAGTGCCTTTGCAAAGACAGCATAACAAAACCAGGGCAGCTAAGTGTCAGGAACATTGTCAGGGCTCTGCTTAACTGCTCAAAGCTCTTGATCAACCAGTTCTGATGGATTACAACTAGGAGGAATTCAAAAAGAACAAGAGCCTCTGGGTGATTGGATGGAGGGAAATCACACTGGAAGACCACAGGTTAAAATGCTTTGGTTTTTGTAGGGTTTTTTGTTTGGTTTGGTTTGGGGGGGGGGGGGGGGGGAGGGGTTTGTTTTTTCTTTTTTAAAACCACAAACTTGCAAGGTTCTAGGAAAAATATCTGACATTATCTGAATTAGTGAGCAAAACAGATAAGGAAGAAGGGAAGTGAGACTGAAGCAGAGAGCAAGGTTGTGGCTGTGACCCAGGGCATGAAACAAAGTACCATGCTGTCCCAGGCCTCTGGGCATGCAGTACAGGGATCCTGTTCTGGCTGCACAGGAATGAGAATACAGATGACCTAATCTTAACGAATACGCTGTTTGTAGAACAGCGTATAAGGATCATCCTTAGAGCCACCAACATGTGATTTGGTCCTTGCATAAGAACTAAATCACACTATGATGCTGGGGAGGAACACTGAAACATTCTGCACTTGGTGATGAAACCTCTGTTCCCTTCTACAAAGCAGCTACAGAGATGGAAGCACTGTGTAAGCCCACACAGTGTTAACATGTTGGTGGTGCCACTCACCAACACCAGAACAGCCCTCTCTGTCAGGAGACAAAGCTTTTGCTAACAAGCATGAGGCTTGTTCCTGGGATCTAATATGTCAAAAAAAAAGTCACATGACACCAGCAGCCTGGAGAGCCACAGAGCACTCACCTAAAGCGATTCCTCCATGAGGTGGAGCTCCAAACTCCAAAGCCTCAAGCAGATGGGAAAGCACCTCAGAATCCTCCTGCAAAATTACATAAGAAGTGTCACCGGACAAACAATGCTCTTCCTACTAGCAACGTAAGAGGAAGGTATGATGAAGGCATCCATCACTCAGGGCTAGGAGTTATGTTTCTTTATCTGAGAAGTACGCAAGTGTTTCTTTCAGAATTTGAAATGGATATTTAAATTAATTAGTTCTTTAAATCTCCAAGAGAATATTAGAGACATCTGTAGGTGTTACCTTCAGCACTTTCTCCAGCACAAAGTGCTGTTGTTCTGCACTATGAATTCTGATGGAGCCACCTCCAACTTCACTGCCATTCAGCACAAGGTCATAGTGCTGGCTACGGACCTGCGGAAAGAAATGAATAAGCACCTTAGCAAGGCCGGGGCACAGCTGCATTTAACACCAACCTGCACACAGACAGCAAAGACACTGGGAATGAAGCCATGACATACTAAACACTGCTCTTTCAGTGGTACCTTGCAGTTCAGGTACCAGTCCTATCGGATGCATGGACTGCTGCTGACAGAGGTGGGAACAGTACAAATCCTTTCGGAAAGTTGATCAAAACCTGAAGCAACATGGGATGGGTCAGAATATGACTCCTCCCCTTAAGCAACTGTTTCCTATAAGCCCCTTTTGTCAGGGGCACACATGGATATTTGCCACTCAGAGTAATCTGGATGCGATCTCTTCCAAACAGATACGTACAATATGCAGTCAGTTCCATGAAACAATATCCCTTTTTATAGTAAAAACAGATGCTACTTGCCCAGTTTTCCAGGACACGGGGCTGTAAAAGAGCCAGCGTGGCAGGCATGAAGTTAGTTACCTTTGTGGGATCAGAATAGAGGAGGCTGGTATCTGAAGGATGAGGGGCAGTGAAGGGGTGATGAGCAGATTCCAGTTCAGTGGGATTATCTTCCTTGGGGAGGAAAAGTGGAAAATCCACCACCCATAGAAAGTGAAAAGTCATAGGATCACGGAGTACCAGCCCAGCTGCCTCAAGGAGGTCAGCACTCTCCAACCGCAGGCTTCCTAATGCAGAGCACTGCAAAAGAGAAGGGAGAGAATGAGATGGGGCAATTTTACTAATAGGGAAGTCGCTCAAACACTGACCAGGGAAAGTGTGTTTCATAAAGGTAGTATCAGAGACAGCATCAGCATCAGTTGTAATGCATTGTTGCCTTAAACACTTTTGCCTTGTCTCCTAAAAGATATCACCTTCCTGCTGAGGCGGCAGCAGCATCTCCAGGGTTTGACAAAGAAAGGCGAGTAAGGAGCTGGAAAGCTCATTTTCTTCCAAATGGTCCATCCTCACAGAACTCTGCTACACTAATCTCAAGCTCCACACAACTGTGGATTAACTGGGGGAGCACAGGTAAGATTCTGCACTTTGCAGACAGAGAAATGAAGGCACAGAAAGAGAATATGCCAAAATTTTGGCTATCAAGCAAAGCATGACGACTTGTCATAAACCAATGCTTGGAAGGCAACGTCTGCTGGCAAGAATACAGAGAAGGGTAGGGACAGAATCTCCCATCACTGCTGCTAATAAGCAGCTGTGCTTCACTCTTGTCATCTGCTTATGGGAGACAAAATTACCTAGTTGACCTTGTTTTCCAATCTGTCTGATGCTTTAAAAAATTAAGTTAAGGTGAGAAAAAAAAAGGAGGCACTGATTTTTTTCCTGTTTTATATGCCAGCCTTCATTTCAGTTATGAGTTTTTCCCAGAATTTGGCTGGGGGAAATAAAAGCATAGGTACATTTCATGCATTATTTGCTGTTGCTATAGCTTCAGCTCCAGAGAAACACAGAATTAGATGATGACCTATTTTAACAATAAGAAGAATTAGACTAAGGTCAGATAACATCAAAGTCATCATGGGCAACATTCAACTCACACAGCCACCCAAGAAATGCTTCCTACCACTCGCTTGTGTTCACCAGCTGCCAGCAGTACGACATCATCCACCTGCATGTTCAGCGCTTGGATGAGCTCTGACTGCTGCTCCTCACCAAGAAACTTTGTAAGCACAGACTTCAAGCTTCCATCAGGCCTGCAGATAATTTCCATGACTTCCTAAAGAAAGATAAGAGTATGTCGTTCAGTGCTGCCCTCTCTTGTCTTGAAGCATCACATGCTCAGGCACTGACTCTCAGCTATTAAAAACTGCTCTTCTAACTTCCTCTGCCTGCAAGTGCCTTTAATACACACTTTGTCATTCACCATTTCCAATGCCTCAGCAGTGTTTCTGTCTCACCTGGTTAAACTGGGATTTTGCTGACTCCTTTAATGACTCCAGATCTTTATTTTTAAAGTATCTCTGGGGAAAGAGCAAGAGAAGACACATTAAACATCAGCAAAATTTATGGAAAGCCTGACCAGGATTCAAATCTACTGACCGAGCTGTTTCCAAACCTCTCCAGTTATTTGTTTCTAGTGCAAGTTCTATGAGAACTGTGGAATAGGAAAGGGACCACAGCACTAGGCTGCAGCTAGGTGTCTTCTCCAAGGGCTCCTTTCAGGAAGAGGCTGTACATCTGGCTGCAGTTTTTCTCCCTGCTCACAGATCAGATGTAGCTTGTCAGCAGAGTCAGATCATGCCAACTGCCTCCAGCATGCAGGAACAAGATTATAACACCACACTGTTAATGGGGAAGGCATAGCTCAATTTGGAGGAACAGAAGGAAACCAACTGGGCTGACTCTTACGTGCAAAGAAATGCAGTAGATGTGAGGACCTGCATCAAGATCTTGATTTTTTTCAGCTACTGTAATATTTAGAGGGACTCAAGACGCCACTTTTGTTTTGCTCAAATGCACACCTTAGTGCCTTCTTGTGGGAAGCCAGTAACTTGCACTTTGTGCCAAAATTAAAGAGAAACCACGGTCAGAAAGTCCTATTCCTCTAATAAAACTCAGTGTTTGGCGCATTTTTTTTTCCCCACACTGCCCAAGTTGCAAAGATGCCCACAGCCAGAATTAAATCTGCTTCCCTGCCAAAATACATAGTTTGTGTCAAATAATCTTCTACATCTTTTGTCAGCCTTGGATTTGGTCCGTGACATTCTCATTATGAGAGATGAGTTGTGCCCACAGATGCAACAAAAGCAAATATGAGAAGGGCTTGTAACCACCTGACCTTTCTCTCACTAGTCCAGAACAGAGCTGTGCCATACCTAGCTCTATTTCAATCTCTTGCCACAGGGCACAATTTATTATTCAGATGCACATCAGAAGCCATCATTGACAAAAGCAAGCTGAAGCCCCAAGAGGCTTTCCTATCCTCAAGGGATCTTGCAGCTCTGTTCTCTTCCTCCCCTTCCTGAGAACAATATATTCTTCCTGTCGCCTGATCATCTCCATTCTAACACCACTCAGCCCAACCTGATATCAATTACAACCAATCCCAAGTTCCCTGAAGGACACCACTCCCCCAGTAATAGCAAGGAACATTTCCATACCAACAAAGGAATTCAAATTGGCATTTTATTTATTTCACATAAACCATAAGCAGTATGTAAAAGCATCACTTACCACTCCCTGAGGGATACAAATGGCTTTGACAGTGCCGCATGGGTAACTGAGTGCATTCTGCACAAACTGAATGTCTGATCTTCGTAAAAAGTCACTGATATCCACTATCTGAGAAAGGAAAGAGCACGGGAAAAAGCTGTGGTGGTAGGAATATGAAGCAAAAATCCTGCACCTGTGTCTTAACACCTTCAACACCACTCCCTGGGATATCATTTCTTTGCTCAGAGAAATCAAATGGTTCATAGAAAGAAATTAATGGGGCCAAGCTGGAATAACCATTAGGAGGCTGAGCACTGCAGAAACAGAAATGCAAGACAGCCAGGAAAACCCAAGGTTGAGATGGTGACATCCCACCACAGTGAAAAGAGCTGCATATGGAAAAAGAAACCCCCCAAATTAATTCCTGGGGAAATACAAGATGCTTTCTTGCTTTTCAGCACTGCTCCTCTTAATACATTTGTCAATATTCTTATTTCATACTTTCATACTCTTATTTCATACTTTCATACTCTTATTTCATACTTTCATACTCTTATTTCATAAACAGTGTATGCACACAACCATGGTTGGTTATCTTGAAAATATCTTCAGGCCACTAAAAGGCTGGAGAAGCCTGTCTCATGAAGCATGCTCACCAGGAGTATGCTTTGGAGTGCAGTAGAGAAAAAGCACTTATGGTATTTGTGGATGCCTTATGGGCTTCTGTTCCTAAGACAGTCAAGATACATTGCTTCCACACTACATTATCTTTAAAATAAAATGTTCTAAAAACATACATTTTCTCACAACCAAATAATCAAACCCTCTCTTCTGCAAGAGATGATTACCTGTACAAAGCAGCAATGATGGGATAGACACCTTAGGTAAATTACAGCATTAAGAACCTCAGCCAATCACACATACATGATTTAAACATTCTTAAAACACTAACAGAAAGTAAAAGCTGCAAGTTTCCAATGGGCAAACCCTCACCTTCATCCCAAAACGAGTGTCTGGTTTATCAGTCCCATAGTCAGCCAGTGCCTCCTCGTATGTCATGGAAGGGAAAGGAGTCGTAATGCAGCCTCTTTCCTCAGGCCAGGAATATTGCAGGAGGCCCTCTATCAATCTCTGGATCCCAGCTTGATCTACAAATGACATCTCTATATCTATCTTAAAATAGAAAACAAGAGGGGGGGATTCCACATTAGCTACAGGTTTTGCCTTTGCACTGCTACTTGCAGAAGCTCTTGACTATAAAGCCAGCATAAAAAGAGACAATATACTACATTAAATCATAGCATGACTGCATTAGACTGAGGGTGTGCTTATGATCTCCCTACAGCCAGATGACTCAGCACACGATCTCCTTGGATAACTGAATGAGGTAATGATGACAAGCACAGAAGGAGAAGCCTTGAATGAACTAGGCTAACTCTGCCTAGGATCTCAAGGCTAAGGAATGGGATGCCCGACCCAGCAGGACAGGAGGAGATTGCATCATCAAGCACAATCACTGCTGCCACACAATTCCCACATCTACTGCACCTGGGACTGTGCAGTCATCCAGGGACAGTAACCACTCTGTGCATGTCCCAGGCTAACTTCAAAGGGCTATGTCTGTGAAACACGCAGCAAACATCGTACCCCCCAAGCAGCACAAGATCTAGCAGAAACTAAGCCTTCAGAAGGGAAAACAGCTACAAGATGTTTGGGGTGAGGAGGAGGCTAACAGGCAGTGCAAGCTGGTTACCTGAGTGAATTCAGGCTGCCTGTCAGGCCGTGAACCTTCATCTCGGTAGCAGCGAGCAACCTGAAAGTACCTGCAATAGGACTTTTACTCAGATAACAATTTAAAGTACCCTAAATTAAATTGTGGCTATAGAATTGACCATAAAAAAAAAAAAAAAAAAAAAAGAAAGATAGGTCTGTTCCCTTTGCAGCAGATGCTCATAGTCCTGGTTGTTCCCATCCCCTCAAAAGCATGAAGTTTTGAATGGAAGCAACTGTATCAGCAGCTGTATCCATCTCCAACCATACCTCCAGAGGCATGTGGAGGCTACCAGGTGAGCTGTGTCCCTACAGGGGCATATGCAACCCCTTTTCCCACCTTCCGCTCCAAACCTGGACTCTACGTAAAGGGCCACGCAAAACTCACTCACAGTCAAGACCTGGCCTGCAGTTCAGTGCATGAACAACTGTCTCCCTCTCCTCCAATTTTATTTGGAGGAACAAGCCCAGTTAAAAGCTTTGTACTCATGCACTCTGAGAATATGCTTTCCTTGTCTCAGTCCTGCTCAGCTGCCCAGCCTCATCTCAATTAGTTCTATAGGTTACTCTTGGAGAGGCTTTTACCGCACGCTAGATTTTCTGCCCTTCAGGCAGACTGTGCTTCAGATCAGGTTTCCATTTAAAAGAACAGTGAAAATTTCAACCTTCAAACAGGATACATTTCCTCTTACTGGGAGGCATTATTGCTGGGGGGCTAAAATGGCCTGGCCTAGCCGAAAAGTCCTAAGTATTTAAGGATCCCTCTTCAAAACACAAAACCCTTAGCAGTAAGTTTTTGGGGTAGTATCTAAAACCTCACAGATCAAAGCAAGCAAACCCTGGACGGGACATGCAGGGAACAGCAGTCCAAGAAACTCTTACCTGTCCAAGCCTCCAACCATGAGGAGTTGCTTGAACTGCTGAGGACTCTGCGGCAGAGAGTAGAACTTGCCCGCTTCCCTCGAGGGCACAAGGAATTCTTTTGCTCCCTAGCATCAGAAAGAAAAGCTTACACAGTTCAGCAAATAAGTGGCCTCAATTCCTGACAGAGAGCACAGACTAGAAGCACAAAAGGAAAGGACCTATTTTCCCCATCATGAAATCCCACTTGTGAGGAAATGGCTGTTTGTACATTACACTTAAAAAAACAAAATCTGTTAACCAACTTAGTCCAAAATATCCCAAAGGAGGATTCTCCACCTTCTGCTCCGAGAGACTAATGCATAACAACACACCATCCAAGACAGGGGTTTAAATGCAAGAACTCCATGTGTTAGCTGTATCAACAATTCCTGGGCTACAGCTCTCTTCTCTGTGATTATTTTTGAAATGAAAGAAAGAAATATAAACTCAGAAATTAAAATGACTCGAGTAGTGCCACTGCAGTAACTTACTAGTTAAGAGCTAAATGCTGGGGAAACAGTGCTTAGAGGAAGTATTTTGGTTTTATAATCTGGCTGTCCCAGGACAGGACTTGCATTCAACATGCACTCTACAAGACAGAAGCTTTATTCATTTGAAGGTTCAAAATTAAGACACAAGATATCACCTCTTCCCTTTCACTCCCTCTACTTTTAAAAGGATCCATGTATCATATCAGAAATTTGCACGAGCTGTTACTTAGTGAGGGAACAGCAATGAAGGCCGAGTGGCAATTGACAATAATTCAACCATGAACTGCCTATGCAACCACAGGAGGCTAAAATGCATTACTGACAGAATACATACCCCTGGGGTTCTTTTAAAGAGCGTTGGAGTTTCTACATCCACGAACCCTGAGGAACAAACACATGCTTCAGACACAGAATATGCTGAGAGCAGGGAGAACTAGTACGACACAAAGCAAGCTAGAGTAGGGTTAGTCAGCAAAATAGGTAATCTCGCACACCATGTAGCCTCTCCAAAATCCACAGATTTTGCTGCTTTTAAGAATAACTTGTGTAATGACAGATTTAAAGGCTCTGAGCTACCCTGATGTCCTGCCAGAACTGTTGATGACAGACGACTCCATATAGGCTGAAAAATTGTTAATTCTCTATCCATTTTGAACTAGGCTTTGCTTTTCCAAAAAGGACTTCCTGATTTTAAGATAAGCAAAAAGCCCTAAGGATAAGAAATCCATCCCTTTGACGTGCCTCAAGTTGGGTGACCAGAGAGAAACTACCTGCAAAAGGCCTTTTCTCACTGGATATAGCTCATTTGAAACAACTGGTTTGTAGCATGCTAAGAGATTTCAACATACTTTGCTCTTCAGGGCTGCCAACATCCCTCTAAAGACCCCACTGCAAGCAGACACGTCCTTACTAAGTGGGACCAGTTTGAAGTAGCAAGTTGATTGGCAATCTCTCCCAGCAATAGGAAATAGAAGAAGGGAGGGCTAAAATGTTGTTTGCTGCACATTGTTCTTCAAGCACTTTTCTTACCATGGAGGTTACACAGATATTCCCGCATCCTCATCACCATCTGTGATCTCAGACGCAGGTTATACTGCAACTGGAAGCTACGCAAGTCCAAGTAGCGATATTGCATCCGTAAGGCCTCTGATTTCTGGAGATAAAAGCTAATTAGGATTAAGAGACAAAATTCAAATTGCATGTCCAATGAAGCTGCTCCTAAAGCCACAGGACAAAAGGGGGAAGCTAAAAAAGGATGCTGCTCTATTGCCACACCCACATGTTACCCACAACCTACACAGACAAACATCAGCCACTGAGAGTGTTTCCATGCATGACAATTACTTTAAAAAAACCCAAAACAGACAGACATTTACTGTGATAAGAGCTGTCTCAAAGCTCAGGATTTCAGCCCTCCTTATTCTCAGTCCACTGCAACAGACTGTAGCAATCGTCCTTGCTATTTTTAAGCAGAGGAGTAGTATCATACATAGATCTAAAGGAACAACTAAATGGTGATATATCCTTATTACAGACAGGAAAACTAGAGTGCGGACGATGGGAATTGTCCAGGACCCTTAACACAGAAGGAACAGGACCCAGTTCTCCCAATTCCAACACCTATGTATCAGTCACAGTTTCAATGGCACAGAGAATATCTTCAATTAACAGCGATGCCACTCCTACACCATGGAGCCTGCACTAAAACTAACCTCTTATAAGACCGTGTACTTACAGAGGAAGAAAATCCTCTGGCTGACTAGCTACTTGTCCAAATAAGACTAAGCACCCTTGCCTTAAAACACAGCAGTGCATTGGCAGGTTCTGTTTCACACTCTCAAAAAAGCTAGCATAGCCTGATTTCTTTCACTCTTCCCTTTACCATCTGTTCTTACAGTGATATTTGAAAGCCCGGTGCACTGGAATCATTTAAGCCTTGTTTTGTGCTTAATTCTAATTAGAAATACATCCTCACAGCTAACAAGCAGCACCCCTATTTTAAATATCATCCTTCCCCCAAAGCAGAGCTGGGAGAACCAGACAAAGCTCTGAGATGTTTTGCCATCACCCTGGGCAAATTCCCAATTTATTGAAAAGCCACCACTTTGGTGGTTTTTTTTTGTTTGTTTGGGTTTTTTTTGTTTTTTTTTTTTGTTTTTGTTTTTTTTTTTACCAAAAACCACACGACACAGACACCTTGATAAAATCCTTGATTTCAAAAGGTAGCTTCTTGCAGGAGTTTAGGACCTCTGCAGTCTCCGCCTTCACTTCAATATCCCCTGTTGGCATTTTCTGGAGCAAAAAGGCAAGAAAAAAAACATTAGATTCAAAACTTAGGGAAAACAATTGGACAAAGGTATTTCACAGATGGTCGGGGGAAAAAAGAAACCCATGTGATTATCCTCCCTGTCTTCTAACACAGCATAACTCAGAGACCTTCTCTCAAGGACAGATTTCTCCCAGATTTCCCTTCTGTTCAGAAAAACACAAGTCACCTCACCAAAGATGGCATGTTCTTTCCTAGTAGCATACTGATCTCTACAAGAAATATAATTACTTTTCCTTTGCCTTCTCCTTGAAGGACATGCTGAGCACAGAGGAACAGTCAGGCACAGACCCTTCTAGGACATACACATTTGGACAAAATACTAGTTCCATTAGCTTCAATGAAACCACGCAGTATACATTTTAGTGTGCATTAGCAGCATCACCATCAGTCCTTAACACAAGTCAAAAAAGGCAACTTGTGAGGAACTCCTCAGAACTTCCAGTTCTGAACACTAGTTCTCAGAACTAGTCTTCTTTTTCTCAGATCCCCAGGGAGAACAGACAGCTTCCCCCACTTAGCACTGTGCCACATCAAAGTTCATTTGATCCTACAGCACTCTTTCTATTTACCAAGGGAAAGTATATACAGCCTTCCAACAAAATGATAAATGATTAAAGAATAAAAACATTGCTTGAAGCCTGCATTCTTTATGGATATCTGTAAGTTGTCAGAGCAAAAAAGTTATGGTCATAAATCCAGGTTCTCTTTTTAGGCCTGCCAGTGATGGGATACATACAATCCTGACAGATTAATCTACAGCTGATTAAAATGAGAGCTGAGGAATGCGTAACATTACAGAATTATTCAACCTCTGTTTCCTATACAATGAGAACAGCAAAATCTATTCTGAGTGAGAAATAGGTCATCACATGCTGTGGAACTTGTGATGACAATACTTATTTTCAAGAAAAAGTAACTCTCAACCACACTTTGAAAGCCTGAAAAAAATAGCCATTATCCTTTCAAGGGGCTGGAATACAATTTAATTCGTGGGTGTCTGTAATGTGCTTTGAGGTTCTCCTAAGTTATATGTCATAGCAGTTATTTCACCTCACATTATCTGAGGATAGGCTGTCACGCACCCAGAACCCATGGCAAAGCTATGACACAAAATCCACCATAATCCTACTATTCAGTGCTTTTTTCCATAAGGAATAAAACCCCTGAAAGACCCCCAACATCCTCACCGGATTCTCCTGCCCTGGGGGCCGAGGGGACACAATTCCAGTCACTCGCACAACAGACTCCACTGGGGCATTAGACAAGAGCTTCTTCACATGGGAATGTGCCTGCAAGAAGATGACAATGTCTCACAGAAATTCAAAGAACAGGACAAATGCACCGTGCTCAAGGGCCTCATTTCTTAACAGCCCATTTGAATCCAGGATCACTCCTCATAAGCCAGAGGAAGCAGCATTAATGTTTCTGTTGCAGTGTCAGATCAGGGCTCTCATAACACTTAAATCTACTTGTGAGTCAGAGCACTCAGTCTGACAAAGTACTTCATTCTGCTCTCCATGTCTGCTGGACCCAAGCTACCAAAGGTAAAATAAAAATGATAGACACTCATATTTTGGTAGCACTTACCTCATCCTGTGGAATGATGATCTGGGTCAGTCCCTGGAAATCCCTCAAAACCAGAAACAGGCCTTGTCTGATCCATGAAAAACACAAAAGGAAAACAGTTTTTTCAAGAATTCAGTAATCTTCTGCTTTTTAAGCCAAAGCACATGGCAACTAGCTACTTTCTGTACCTTGTGACTAATCTCAAAGCACTTCCAAGTAATGTACGTACAGATACTTTTCCCACATCTGAATCTAATCTGAACAATTTGTTTCAGATTGCGCCCAGCCACAGACAAACAATGTGCAAAGAACCAGGAGAGGCAGGATTTTAACTTGAACATTAATCCATGTAGAGCAGGGATTCTGAACACATGCAATTTCCTGCTGGGAAACATCGTTCAGATAAACACATTTAGATGAGCAATAAAACTAAAGTTCACATGGATACAAAAAAAAAAAATCCAACCACAAAACAAAAAGGAGAACACTGGTCCCATAAAAAGTTTCACATGAACAATCCACGCTCCTAGACCCAGAATCATAAACTTTGACCTCTTCAGCTGCAGTAGAGACAGCTACCATTGTACTTAATCCATCAAGAAGCTGTCAAATGGAACACGCTCTGGCTGTCTTTAAAAGCAAGAGCGCAACGATCTCATTGCAATAATCCTAACTCTGTTTCCTGGAACTCCACCCACAACTGTTCAAAGATGAGACGCTCAGGACCTCCAAAAAAAAAAAAAAAAAATCCATGCAGACCATCACTGCTGAACAATGCTGGATAAAAACCAGCCTCTCTGGACTGTAAAATGCAAAAATGCAACTTTTGATACAAATTAATTTCATCAAAGCCACAGGACCTATCTCCATTTTACAAGCACATACCCAGGATCAGAATATTTTGGAGCATTGCCCATGCTGTATGCAGACATGCTTTTCACCCTATATTTACAAAATATACAACTCCATTAGGACTGATTACATCACGCCACCTATAGCAAACTGTTGGAATTAACATTTCATCCTGTGCTTACTACCTTTTCTGAATTTTTCTTTTTTAAACAAAGCTTGCATACTTCAAAATTGCATCATTAGATGCTGTAGTTGAAAAGAAACAACATCGTTCGCTTAAAATTTAAGGACACTATATAAAAGAAATTACTTGCTCACAGCTGTTAGAATTGCTATAAATATGCTATTACTTGTTTTCTCTCCTATACAACGAGGGCAATAATATTTAACTGCTTTACGGTGTTGTAACGAGGATCAATTAACATCTGTATGAAACTCTGAAATTTTAAATACTGATCTGGCATAGTTCTCAACTGGTTTACTCACTTCAGAAGTGACTACTGCAGGATACAGAAAGATAACCTGAGGCATAAAAAAAGTGTTTGAATCCAGGCCTAGAGCATACATTGCATTTGGCAAATAAGCACCTCCCTTTTCACCTTGGTTTGCATTTACCTTTGATACTGAATCCATCCATACAGTGTGACCTCTTGTCCCACGTGAGCAGAACGCAGCTCTCCACAAGTGTTGGTCCGAGTGAGGAAGCTGTTGAAGTCTTGAATAAAAATAATAAATTCTTTTGTGGCTTTTGCAGACAAGCAAGACAAAACAGTTACTGAGTTCCACCCCCAAACACCAACACAATTTAGACACGTACAAAGAAATTACTCCATATATCGCCAATACAACTGCTGTAAGACATTAGGACATAAATACGACATGAAATTATTCTAAACAAGTTTTTAAGAGGAATTATTTCTATGTTTCAGTCAAACTTTCATACAGAAGTCTGAACAGTCTTGCTGCAAACTGTTGCCCTGCAAATTTCAGGGGCAAGAGAAGGGAAAGCTGCAGATCAGTCCTGAGACACGCTGGCAATTCCACATTCGAATCTAGAAGACGCAGCAGAAAGGGGGCTTGACAAATCAAGACTGAAACATACTGTCACCCACCACGTGGGTGTACACTGAACAGTTGCCTGCCTGCAACTACTGCTAAAAGGCCTGAACCATGACTACAGAAGACTTTTCACAGACCCCAGTGTGCCTGGCATCATGACTTAGTTATAAAACCAAGCACACCATTTAGAGAACGTGCTAGAGTTTCAGCTTGCAGGGAGAAATTTGAAAGATGCTATCACCTAGACATATATATATGTGTATAATTATATGAACTAGTCTCCCTTGCCACCTTCATCACAGCCTAAAGGTTGTAAAGTAGAGGGCAAGAAGGTTTGTTTTCACGTTAGGCATTCAGCTACCCCTGTTGTTTATAGATTGTGTGCTAGAGAAGAAAGAAGGGGAAAAAAGCAAAGTAAGAGCTCAGGGGAAAAAAAAAAAAGTTAGACAAATTGGTTTTGATATACTTTGAATCACAATTCACTGTGAGATGCCAAAAGTCAAATAAAAACATGATTTGGAAAATACATCTAAAAAAAAATCATCCAGGGAAAACAATTTATCATGAGTGTGCCTTTAGTCTCCTCTGGAGGCCACCCTGACCTGGGTCTCAGAGAGAAAAAAACCAACCAAAACCCAGAAGAGGCAGCGGCGGGGATAAGACAAACGCTTCTTTCTCACCTGGAGCCGCCGGTGCCGGAGCAGGGGCAGGGGCCGCCCGGTGCAGAGCCCGCCCGCAGCCCGGCCGGGCCAGCGCTCCGGCCAGCGGGGGCAGCGCCCTGGGCAGCAGCCGCAGCAGGCGGGGAAGGGCCATTTCACAGCCTGCGCCTGAATGGGAAACAAGAGGGGACCGTCACAAACCTGCGGGTCGTTAAAAATAAAGACGCAGGAGGGAAAGCGCCAGCCCCCGAGCCTCAGCCTCTCCCCCTCAGGGGCAGCCCTGCCCCGGAGGCCCATCTCCCGGCGGGGCCTGAGGCACCGGCGGGAAGCAGAGCCCCTGTAGCCAGGGCCGAGAGCGGCGGGGAGGCCGCCAGCCGCAGTGCAGGCAGGTCACCTCACCTCACCTCACCTCACGGTGAGGCCCGCTCGCCTTCCCCACGCCCTATCGGGGGAAGGTCTCCTCACCCCGAGCCGCAGCAGAGCGGCCGGGCCGAAGGAACCTCAGCCCGCCGGCCAGACACCGCCACCTCCGTCCCCCGCTTCCGCCCGCCACAAAGATGGCGGCCGCGGCGCCCTCCCGCCCTTCGCGCCGCGGGGGCTGACGGGAAGGGGGTTCAAACGGCGCCCGGCGGGGAGCAGCGCCGGGTTCGGTACCGGCCATGGAGTCGGCGGACGGGGCGGCGCGGACGCTGCCCAGCCTCAGGCGGCTGTCACGGGGGCCGTTGTTTGGGCGGGCGCACGGGCGGTTCGGGCTTAGCCCCAGCGGTCGCCTGCTGCCGCCAGCGCCGCCCTCCCAGGTAGGGCCGGGGTGGTGATGGTGGTGGCGGGGCCTACCTGTCCCCTCAGCCGGGCCGCCCCGCCGGCGCCGGCCCTTGCGCCCCGGCCGAGCTCGCTCCCCTCCGTTCCCCGCGTCCGCGGGACTCGCCACCGCCTCAGCGCTGCCGCCTCCTGCTCGGCACCGCTGCCGCGGCGCTGCTAGGCCGGAAAACCGCCCCTGCTCGGGCGCAGCGCCCGGGCCGTGCGGGCTGGGGGTCTCTTTGCAAGCCCTGAAGGGGGAAGCTAGCCGTGTTTGTTGGGTTTTAATATTATTTTCTTAACCTTTTTTTTTTTTTTTTTTAAGGAAAACGCAGATCCCCAGAGAACAGCGTTTCTACTGCGCAAGCAGTGGACCTTATACAGCGTGACCCCTCTGTACAGGTTCTCTAACGCTCGTTTGAGGGATTACGCTAGACTGCTTAGTGCTTTTATTGCTGCCGAGAAGCAGAAAGGATTGGCAGTGGAAGTAGGGGTTGAGCTGGACATCAAAGTGGCTGTCTCCAGCCTTCCAGACCTGAAAGGTAGTGACCAAGACCAAGCTGCGATTCTCGTGCAGGTAAGGAGTCTTCCTAGCAGTTTCGATAATTATAAGTGAGACTTGCATTTTACAAGTTGCTTTTGCTGTATGGAATAATTGCAGTAGTATCTGTTGAGATTTAATGAAAGTGAGTCCTGTCTCTTTTTAACTGGAACAGAACATCTTATAAGCAATGGATACATTTAATTGCACTTTTGAGTTCAACTCTTTGGTAAGATCAGAGTAAGACTATAAGGAGTAATCTTTGTCTATTTTTTCAGTTCAGCAGTCAATTTACTGCAAGAACTCGGACAGGTTATTTAGCTTCCTGGATAAAGTTGGTATAATTCTACCTCCTGGCCATAGTTCAAGTCTAATTAATATTTCTGAAATGCTTTGCCTCAAGTGAAAGATGCTACTGAAATGCCAAGTTCAGTATAGCAATGGTTATAGGATGTACCATGGATTGGCTCTTCTTAAGCAGCATAAACTCAGATTTCAGGACTGTTCCTAATGAAGTAAAAAGTGCTTTTCCCACTGTTTTTGACAGACTTGCCCACATCTTTTAGGGATGTAATGGATAGACTGAATAACTGTATGAGCTTTACAGAAAAGAATGTTGCATGCGAGGTCCTGAGAAAAATCTTCTACCAAACACTTGAAGTTATAGAACAGAAACCATCTTTGGCTAAAAAAAGTCAAACTTGCTCTGTAGCATTCAAATGCTTCTTTTCCCCATCCCAGCTTTCTTCGAGATCACCAGCTTCCCCAAAAAACTCAGAAGAGAAACTGATATGGTCAGGCTGGTTCTGCTGTGTGTCTGGAGATGATCTTTCCGAGAACGTGCCAGAGGACTTCACTTGTTTACCTTTGTTTCTTGCTAATGGGGCAGAGAGTTACACATCCATTGTTGGAAGTTGGTTTCAGAAGACTTTTGACTGCTGCTTTCGCCGTTTAGCCATCAGCCCTCTCAATCTCAGTTGGATGGCAGCTATGTGGACTGGATGCAAAGTGGACAAAACTGCATCTGCCATGGAACTTGTTTTCTCTGTCCCCTGTCTGCCCCAGCCTCTGGATATTTCATATGCCATTCATCCAGAGGATGCAAAAGCCCTGTGGGACACAGTCCAAAAAACTCCAGGAGAGATCACTCAAGAAGAGGTGGATGTCTTTATGGACTGCCTTTACTCTCACTTCCACAGACACTTTAAGATCTACTTGTCAGCTACAAAACTGGTGAAAGTTTCTACAGCAATTGCCTCAGCACACTGTGATGGGATTATAAAGGTGAGGTTTTAAGTAGCATGTTGTCCTAACTAATGCTGGACAAATAAAATAGTTGTACCTGACTAGAAATGCCTTACTTTTAAAACTGAAGGTTTCATGTTTCTTACGCAAAATTTCCTACAAGAAGTTAGTTAAACCCTCAGCTTTTATCAGTCATAATTAGTTCGGAGCAGCTATCAATACAGCGTTTTACCACTGTATCGCAGCAGACACTAGTAACCCTAGTCTTGGGCTAGAAACAGGTGTATTAGCTGGAGTATGAACAGGAAAGTTCCTTTGCCCATTGGCCAAAACTTAGGCTTAAAAGATCCCAAACTTAATCAAAAACCTTAAAAAAAAGTTTTCTAGTATTGCTGTTATTAAGAAACAGACAGAAGACATATAATTAATCTGCTGTATAAAAAAAATGGTGTGTGGGTGAGCCAAGAGACAACAGGTGATCTTAGGAGTCAAAACATCTTGCTTAAAACTACTTCGCTTGTAACCCTTTTCATAAAGGTGCTGGTCTCCCTATAGAGGTATCTATAATATGCTTTAAAACCATAGAGGATTAATCCTTCCTGAAGTTTCTTCAAGCAATACAATCTGGTCTTCTGAGTTACAGAGCAGTTTGTGTAAATGCAATTGCTTAAATTTAGTCTGTCTATGATGTGCGCTGACTTCATTGTTCTGGGTACAGAGGGAATGTTAGAGGCTACAACTGGGACCCCACCCATGCACCTCTTTCCTGGAGCATGAGTTCATCAAATGAAAGAAAATTAAGCTTTGCTAGGAAGCATCTCTTAACAATTCTGCCCTTCCGTAGGACAACTGCGAACTACTAAATGTTAGTGTTACATTGCCTGTTTTTACCTGTAGTAGTTTAAAAGTGGCTGAAACAACTTTTTATGTTGCAGATAAGTAAACACAAGAGATACTCAACTGAATAGGCTTTCTGAAGAAGGGTTCTCTTCTGGAAAGTGTGTTGTGTAAACTCAGTTATGGCTCTTCTGTAATAGGGATAATGAGTTCAAGTCAGACATATATTCAGGATGGGAAAATATGGGTATTCAAGGCAAGTGGCATAGTTGCCTTCCTACAGAAGGAGGGAGGTAGCCAAAGGAGCCAAAGTGCTAGGATTCTCCCCTTCCAAAAAGCTGGAGTAGGAGCAGGGCATTTCTTAGGTACCCTGCTTCACAGGGGACAGGAGCAGAACTCAGAGGGCTCTGAAAGGAGCAGCATGTAGGCGTGTGTGTTTTCTCCATGTCCAGGGTCAAAATAGTAACAAAGGTACCTTGCAAACAACAACAGAGAAGCTGACTGATCACATGGAACACTTGGTAGTTGGTTTCCAACCATTTAAGGGTGTGGAAATCTGGCAACTGCAATATTTGTTTTAACATGCTTTTTCTTCTTTCCTACAGTTTCTACAAAGCCAATACCTAACTGGAGTGCTGATGCTACTGACTGAACTAGCCATCTCTCAGATACAGTGAGAGTCATTTCAGCAAATCTTCATGCTAAAAAGGCTTACTGTTGGAAGATGTATGCTGAGAAACCGCTCGGAAACTCACTCCTGCAGCATCTTCTTTCCTTTCATGCTGGCTGTCCAAAGTTGGACTCTAACTCCTGCACTCAACTCCATAACTAGCTGTAATTCAACATCATGCACAGCAAAGACAAGCAGACATTCTGCCCTAAAGAAGGGCTACAGTAMAAACTTCTAATAGCTTATTAAGCACCTTTTGTTTTATCATAGTCACTCTGTTCATTTATGTGTAGATATCAGCCAGGAGCTAGGAGATAAAACTTTGCAAATTCTTGGATGCAACTTACTGACAGGTTATTTCTGTTGTTTCAAATAGCAAGTTGGTTTCCACTTAACTAGATAGCCTAAGCTATACAGACCTTAGCTTTAGCTAAACTGTGACTACTCTTGGGCCAGTCTAAATGCAGAGTCAAGCACACCTGAGAAAGGGTGCATGCTCTACAACCCAGGGGAGAAAAATCCAGGTCTCYAACTTCCTTTCTAGCTTGCTAAGGCCTGTCGGTAATGGTCATAAAGTGTTCATCTACATCCTGGTTGGGCTAAGGCAAACAGCATGAGACTGACAACTGCCTTGTGTGTCCAGCCTGTTGGTCCTCTCAGACAAGTTAATACATAGGAAATTGAGGTCTCTGTATAAGCTAGATATTTACTATTCTTTGCCTGATGTTTATTGTCTTGGGTGTAATCTTGTAGGGCAGAGAGCTCTTGGGGCTGGAGCTATGGGTGCTAAAATTTTATACTAGATCTCTCCCTTCTACAGCAGGTAGGAGTTCAGAGAGCTAGTGCACAGTGCCTGGCTATAGTTTAAATGAGCAGAAAGGAAGTAGAATAACTACATGCTAAGTGTTATGATTTTTGTATTACAGAACTAAATAAAGAAAATATTTGCTATCTTTTGCCAATAGATGGGTCTTGAGCAAAGTAAAGACCACCTATACCTGATTAAATATATACTTGTGTGATGCTGATTTCCAACTATAGCTTACCTGACTAAACTACTAATTGTTACCTATTAAATCATTCTGTGAGCATTAAAATTTAAGAGTCTAGTTTCCAATTCACTTGTAATATCTTCACACTTGTGCAGCATATCTGAGGTCTGATGAGTTTGTGCTATGACCTTCCCCCTAGGCAGGGATGCAAGTTTTCCCTTCTTTGCCCAACCACATAATTTTAGCATTTATTTGTCAGCTGTCACTAAAACCATTCTTCATTCTTCTCCCCAGCAACATTGACATAACATTGACATGAACCAGCCATGCAAACATGTAACTGCCTAACATGACATAATTGCATACCTAGTTCCTAATCTACTTTTAGTAATTTATTTCCAGAATTAGCCAAAGAAACATGCACTTGTTTTTAGTTTTATTTACTAGTTGAAGATGGATTATTTTTGCTTGTAAAGGTTGCAGTCTGTAAAGTGATAACTCTTACGCTGGTAGAAGCAGCTAAGCAATCTTCTGAAGGTCTTGACAGCTCAGCAACTACTTAAACTAACACTTCTGGTACTTCAGTTTGCTTTTATGAAACATCTTAGACAAACTTTGCTATCTCGATTCAGAGGAACACTGGGTAAAGCAGGAATAGGTGGTCTGACATAACTGGCACCTATATTTGATTTGAAAACAGGACTGTTACACCCATGGCTTAGTTTTAAATCTAATGCTCAGCTAATTTGCATAAATAATCTCTAAAAAACTAAATTTCATATAGCCTCTTTTAACCTCTTCCTAGCTTTAAGAACACAGACTAAGAGCATATGAAACTCCAGTGGATACTCCGTTTTCAAGAGTGATGCTTTGCTACATATGTGTGGTATCTACTACAGTCTAACTGTAAGGTATTGCTGGAATGAAAAGCTACTTACTTTTTTTTTTTTTTTTACATGCTTATCTGCAAATTGGGGTATAGCCCACATTGGTAACTGCAGTTAAGTGAACAGAGCCAGATAGTGCAGATATTTTCTTCCAAAAAAAGCTGGTTCTGAATGATGTGCTTCTAAGCAATTAAGGGTAACACCAAACAGCAGAGTTTTAAGCCAGTTTTACTTGGACTGGTATCCGAAAAAAAACCCAGCATCTATGTCCACACAAACTATACAAAAGCATAGTCCACTGCTTTCACCCAAAGGAACAAACAAAGAACAGCATAGAAGAAATTTATTAAGATAGCACTATTTATACAAGTTACTCATGCTAGAAAAAAGCATAAATGATACATGTAAACATTTGTTTACAGAATACTTGTTTTCCTTGTAAAGGTGCAAATGATCTTCATATGTAAACACAAGAATACCGACCTTTAGGGGAGAAGGGGCTTTTAAAAAAGTTTTAATGACCCATTTATTACTGTAGTGTAATTTTTACTATATTCAAGCACATTAAAATGCTGAGTTACATGAATCAAACTATGAAGTTAAAGAACTTAAGATGTCAGCACTGCCTTTTTCATCTCAAGAATTTACAGTCCTCTTTTAAAATCAGATTTAGTAAGGTCCAAAGTTATATCGGGTGCAAAAGGTCATTCTTTCATAGTAGATAGAAATTACAGTACAAACATATCAGAACCTTTGAGTCTAGAGTTCCTCCCTCCTCTCCCCCCACCCCTGGGTGCCTCTGCAGTCACTGAAACGTGACAGTTACTCACAGTGCCAGCAAACAGTCCCTCCCCTCCAAACTCTTTAATGAGCTTCATACCTTGCCCTGCTCTAAACACACACAGGCAAAGTGCATAAAAATCACTAAAAGGGAGGGTACCATCTCATCATGGTCAGTGTTTTGCAAGAGGAATTCTAAAGACACAGACAAGAGGCAGGAGGGCAGCTAAGATGATGCTGGTCTAAGCTTTTTTCAGCAGGAGCTGACTGCGGGTCTGCCATTCTAGCCAGAACCTGAGAAGCGAGTGTTGATCTAGGCTAGTCAGAATTAACAGATGATACCCGCATCCCAGCTTCAGACAAGAACTGATATCTAGCAGGCAATGTGAGAAAAAGGTTTTTATATGTAAGCAACAACTARTTGTTTCTAGGTTCACATACAGGGGAGGGGAGAGACAAAAGCTGAACTTTTGTACCATACACTGTACAGTAAAAAGGCATCATTTGAAATCCTTTTCACTCTCACCCTTTTTGGGCACTTCACTGATTCAGTCGATAGATGAGAGTTCCAGTTCTACTTGCCTCCAGCAAGACTGAAAAGATACTCAGGGCACCCATCCTCATAGCTCTCCCGTACTCTAAGAGACCCTAAAACATACCACAAGGGTTGGAACCACAATAGCTGGCAGGACATAGCCCTGCCCTAACCACCAGCTTGTCAAAACTCAAATCGCACACGCACATATACATATATATATAAAATACATATATATATGCACACATATATATGTATATAAAAAGCTGGAATTATCGCTGTGAGCGATACAAAGAAAATACATGATACAAATTAAATGAAAAAATAAATATACTCTGTGCACAGAAAAGTTTCTGTGCAAAGGTGGCACCTTGCAGGTCAAGTACTTTTTTTGAAGCTCTCTGTAAATAAGGCAAAAGCAATGTTTTCTGTATCACTTTCCTCTTTCGCCCACCACACAGCTGCCACATCCACTGCTCACAGCAGGAGGGAAAGCAGGAAACCCTCCTCCTTGCCAGACTCCCAGTATAGCACGTGGTCTCTACATCAGCATTGTTTACGCTACAATAACTTTTACAGTTTGGTTTATTCAAAAATGTAGACTATTTAGAAAAAATACGGACATAAGCAACACTTCTACTTTTGTCCAGTGGTTCCCTGGAGTCTGACAACGTGGTCTCCCATTGGGCACACTCTCACAGAAGTCATTTTTATAATTCCATAGAAAGAGTCACCGGCAAAGAGTTACATTGGATCTAGACCGTTCATACTAGAGCTGCAAAGAGGTCCAGTGTCAACAAGTCTCTTCAGTTTTTCTAGCTAGGAATGAGAACCAAGGGGTCTCCCTCCCTCTTGATGCTTACCATATATGGGATTCACAGTGCGTCATTTTGATAACACCTACTCCTCCTCCCAGCCGCCGATAGTTCATCCCACCGTACAACCTGCAAAGACAAGGTTTCAGTGGTCACACCGGTTCAGCTCCTTCATGGAGCTACCATGGGAAAGACTGAACCAGCCCTTGTAAGCGCAATTACACCATTGTTAATCTCTGGTTAAAGCGGACCGTGACACGTAAGTTGGGTAGCAGTCATTTTACATACTTCCAAGGTAAACAGCTGTATCTGCTCATGCCCTTCTCTCTCAAAACAGAAACTGCTTCTCATTTTGACACCACAGTTTTCTGTTACTCGAGTCATCCCTTGCTTTCTCCCTGCCTGGTAATGTGCAAGATAGAAAAGAACTTTGCAGGCTGTAGCTGACCTTGGGCTACCTTTTGGGCAACACAAGCAAGGACAGGTTTGCTACTCACAATTCAACTAATGTCTTTTATATTTCTAATACCCTAAATTCAGCTGATCCAACCAAGATATAACACATCCCAAGCACCATCTGTTTCTCCAAAATATGTTACTGAAATGGTGCCTGCATTTCATATGGAAATCTGATCCCTATAGACTCCAGCATCCTACTCACTTCAGCTGCATATTCCCCTCTGTGCCACTGAAGTCTGCTGGCAGAAACAGGAGAAGCAAGTTCTTCAAACAACTCCTACCAATGCAATTTGTTAAACCCGAATTGTGTCGGAAGCATTTCTCGGTCAAGGCTACACAAATAAAAATATCCTTCACAGAGCAAGAAGTTTAGCAAACAAAAGAAAAAGAGAAGACCACAGATGTTGATCAGCTATATTGAATGCAGTGGGAGAAAAAAACCACAAGCTAATACCTTGAACAACCTCCTAAACTTCTGCAAATGCTAGTCCAGGCAGTAACTCCTAACTCTGGACATCTTGTTACTGTTACTGTCACTGGAAGTAGCTGAAACCATTCAGCTAAGGAATACAAAGTAGGTATTACTCTCTACTCAACTGGTTTTCTCAGCAGTTCAAAAGGCATTGTCCATAACTCAACAAACAAGGGCAAGTTCCTCCACTGCTTCTTATGACAGCTTATCTCATAGCAAAAGGGTTAATCTACTAGTATTACTAGGTTGGAAGAAATAAGGACATTAATTCCTTTCTATTCCCCACCCCTGCCAGATTACTAAAGCAGCAAGAATACAGGTAGGAGCTTGAAATTTAATACTAATTAGATTTGGGAATAAATACACAGGCAATTGCTTTCAAGTGGAGTTATGACTAGAAAAGAAATAGGAAAAATAGCCTTTCTGCTCAGTATGCATTTTTTGATTGGCAATTTCCTATTATTTCTCTTGGCTTGTAAATCAGATGAAATTCTTCTAATTGCTGTCTTGCAGATTTAAAGGGGAAGAACATCATATGCTCAAAGTGTTCTGTTTCAGCTCCTCCAAAAGGATCTGGAAATCAGAGCCTCAGCTTGAAAGCAAAAAATGAGTAGGCTGAATTCCCCATCATGACTGTGAGCTCCTTCTGCTAAGGGCAAGCTTAGTTTTATTGGGAAGCAGACAAGACTCAGCCCAAAATAAACAGAAGGGGTACATCTCTCTCAATGTGGTCCATTTTTGTTATATTCAAAAGCAGCACTTTGGGGGGGGGGGGGGGGAAGAGAGGAATCAAACTGGGTTTTGGTATGATCTTTTGCTTGCTACCCAACAAGCCTGTTAAATCATTTATTTTCTGTTGGTCTCAATAACCTACCTATACACCATTTTCCTACCTGCAAAAGATGCAATGAAACTTTATTCAATAAGTGTTAGTTAAATCTGTTGGGATACTCGGATGGGGAAAACTTGCTCCCATTTTACTTAAGATGGAGTCAACAGCTGGAATTCAAGCAGAAATCTGCAAGAAAATGTTTCTCAACTGCCTACTACTCCCACAGTCATAGACATGGGATGCCACAGGTAAATGGCATATTGGGATATTTTTCAAAACGTGATTCTCTTTCTTACACTTTCATGCAAGCCAACAAGCCACAATGTGAACACTATGCTGGCTACCACACCKGAGTTCTTCGCTATGACGTACATCACATTTCTAATTTGGCTGGGACAGCTCCAGCTGGGTGGCAGCAGCTACAGCTGGATATCGCTATTTGATTGTTTCACAAACTTAACAGTTACCTCCATGTGTTAGCATCTGGATCAAACACCTCAATGGTCTTCAAGTACGTTGTGCCATCAAAACCCCCCACCGCCATCAGCTGTCCATTCACCACTGCAAGGCCAACCTGCAAAACAACCATCACAGGTAGTAGCTATTTAGCTGGGACGTCCTGAAAAGACAGGTCCTGAAAAAGAGTGTTAAAATGAAAATACTAATAAAAGGATTTAATAACCATGTTTAATGAAAGGCAGTCTGCAGTAGAGCGTTGGTTTTTTTTGGGGGGTGGTGGGGGTGGTGGTGAAGGCCAAGTAAAATAGCCGAAAAAATAACGAGACATAGAAAGTTAAATATRTATCTCAAAATAGAGAATCTCTTAAAGAAAAAGCAGAAGGTTCCCCTTATTACCAGCTACAAGAACTAGAACTGCTTGCATGATAATAGATACATGAGAACCTAAGCCTTTATCAGCCAAAACTTATTATGTCCTGGACTGAAATTCTTCACTAAGTGTGAGATGCACACACCAGAGTATCTACCAGCCTACAGCCTGGAACGCTTGCTTAAACTAGGAGAACCATATGTAAGCCCCTGGCCCGCTCCTCTTGGGCTGGGGCTTGGACCATCTGTAAGCACCTTGGCCTCCAGCCTTTCTATTTTGTCCTTCTGCTGAAGCACGAAATCACTGAAATCTCAAACAGTTCTGTGGTTTAGGAAGATCACTTCCAGTGAAAACAACTCGTGGCATAACACAAAAAAGATGACAAGAACACAATGTAAAGTGGTCCTTGTTTTGGCTTTGAGGAAGTTAGGAAATTCAGGAGGGCTACAGATACAGATGCATCTGTTTAGCAGTTTCTACAGAAAGCAAATATAGAAGCAGCTCACGAAAAGTCAATGCCTAATCAGTAACTAAAAAGGAGAGTGTTGGGACAGCGTACTATATGCTTTGAGGACGGAAATAAATATGTATTCTCTGCCTCCAAAACCAGTAGTTGCTCAAATTATGATTCATACTTGCCTCACCAGACACTGAAATACTAACATACAGACAGATTTAATCCACTCTTTACTATATAATCCAGTATCCAATGATAAATATTCATAAGATTTGCATCTGCCCAAACACGATGACTACTTAAAACACTATGTTAATCTTTTCTTCACATGTCTACAGAAAGCAGGAAGATTAGCAGTTGATGAGAACATGCTGTCACTCCCTATACTCACAGGAATCAGTGAAGAGAGGCAACATTCTAAGTGAAAGCCCAGAAACCCTGTTCCCACACATCTCAAGGCAATGAAAAAGACTTTGCTGGAAGTTTGTATCTAAACACATGCTTGCCCAGATTGCCAGGTCTTTCTTCTGGACAAGTAGGTGCACTGCAGGAGGAGACCCAGGTATTAATTTTGATACTGTTCTCTAATAGTATCTCATGCCAAGTATGGCTACTTCACCAAGCGAAAAACTAACTCCTCTGTTTCACGCCTAAGTAGTTGACTCCGTATAAGGGACAAAAACTATTAAAAAAGACCCTCAAACGACTCCCATTTCCCCATCCTCAGGCACGTTAAACAGCTGTCTATGGCATGACATGACTACCACTTCATTCTCTAGTCTTGTGACTTTTTGGAAACCTTTCCCCTCGCAGAAGGAGAGAGGTGAAGGTACAGAGGAAGCAAGAGATAAACCTCCTAAGATGACACTACCCTGTGTTCTCACCACATGATTATGTATAGTATAAGCAAGCAAACCAAGCCAAACTCACTCCACTTCGGCGGGATGTCATGGCCACAACAGGAGACCACTGGTTGGTTCGAGGGTTGTATCTCTCAGCACTACTGAGCTCTGTCGTATCATCTCTGCCTCCCACAGCATATATCATGTCTTGGTATACTGCACAGCCCAGGTGCTTCCTCCTCGTCCCCATGGGTGCAATTGTGTGCCAGCGGTTCTCCTGGGGATTGTAGCGTTCCACTGCAGAGGAAATGACAGATCTTTGGACAACAGGGTTGGCAGGCAGTGGGGGTTAGCACTTTTGAACCCGCATCCAAAGTATTGCTCAATCTGTAAAGACACTGGAATTTCTACACACCAAAAATCTGATGAAACAGTTTGTTATCTCTCACTCTAATGCTTTTCTTCTATAGAAGGCTTGCTATTCTCTCTCCAGTCCTACACAGTGAATCACATTCAGCATCTTCACTCAAGAGGGAGCTGGAAATGCTACAAACTGACCTGCATTACTGTGTTGCAGTAGTTTTACCTTTGGCACCTTTCTTCCTACAGCAGAAAAGGGCTACTGCAGGAAAAAAGATGTGCTTGCAACTGTTATGCAAATGATCAAAGTATTTTATTCAGGACACACTGCTAAATGCAGCATCGAGGAAAAAAAAAAAAAAAAAAACACACACACACAACCAGGTAATAGGGGCTCACAAGCCTAGAGAGTAAATTACTGTATGGTAAAAATCACATTTAAAGGAGAAAAATCACAGCAAACTGATGACTAATTTATTCAACAGCCATCTGGGGACACTAAGGACAAACAGGACAATGACAAGTGTTGACTGCAAGGAGGGACAGCAA
Source organism: Phoebastria nigripes (assembly GCA_035582835.1). Taxonomy (NCBI): domain Eukaryota; kingdom Metazoa; phylum Chordata; class Aves; order Procellariiformes; family Diomedeidae; genus Phoebastria; species Phoebastria nigripes. Next base: position 2,947,446 of record JAYKAV010002442.1, on the reverse strand, counting down.
AAGGCATACCAGTATTGAGAGGAGAAGTGCCATCAGAGCCTCCCACAGCATAGAGGAAGCCCCCTAGCACAGCCACTGCAACTCCCAGGCGCCTGGTGCTCATGGAAGCCACTCGAGTCCATTTGTTTTCTTTGGGATCATACCTGGCAAAAGAATAAACACCGAAGCTTAGTCAAGTGTCCACATCTTCACAAAGGGGCAGGAAGACTGACCTTATTCTCTCCAAACAAAAATCCCCATAAGATTTGTACAGTACTTACCTCCTCTCCAGCTCTTCTGCATCAACTGTACCTTCTAAGAGACCCTCTTCTCCCTGTGCCCCACTTTTTAATTTAAAAAAAGTACCTTTCCACAATGTTGAGACAAGAGACACCATCCTGGCCACCCACAGCATAGAGGTAGCCTCCAAGAACTGCTACTCCAACACTGGTCCTGCAGGTGCTGGTGGGGGCCACATCACTGCTCCACTGATTGGTCTTTGGATCATACCTAGAAAAACACACCAAACAGCACAAATTGCTTGTCTAGGTATGCTTCAGACTCCCCCTGTGCTTGGGAACTACTGAGGCAGTGAAACTTGCCTATCTTGAGCTTAAACTACAACACAGCTATTTGTAAGTTGGATAAAACCCCTGAAGTGATAGAATGCATCCAATACACGTTATTCCAGGGATGTTCAAACTGCAGCTTGAGATGATTCAAACTGAAGATCAAAGGTTCAGGTTCATAAGACAGCAGGTTACCAAGGACTGGCTGACATGTGGTAACTTGCATCTATGCAAAAAGCAGCAGCCAGAGCTACTCTGCTGTATGTTCTCTGCAGTTCACACAAGAACTCAGCCAGCACTGGGACCTGCACTTCGAGATAAAGACGAAGGAACCAGATGGACTTGGAAATCCAGAGACAAGGAAATATGGTGCATAGCAGAAAAGTGCAGGACATGGGAGATGTAAGGCTAGAGTCATGATTTGGGAAGCTGGGAGCATGCAAGGATATACGTGGGAAGAAGGGGAGGCTCAAAGAGAAAGGAGATATTTGTATAGCTCATTGKATTTGTTACAGGGCCAAGATTTAGAGAACTAAGAGTGCTTGAGTCACATGGCTTTTAGGAATGGGGATTACCATATGCAGCTCCCAGAAACAGGAAGCTTGGCAAAGCTTGTTTGATTTATGTCTTTCAGAGGTCTAAAACCGACCTATTTTCCTTCTTCTGTGTAAGTGCGAAGGTTCCTTAATTCTCTAGTTACCACTCGACAATAGAATTCCAGGATCTTTCCCTCAACATCTAAGAAATGCTTACTGTAACCTCACCTTCCTYAACAATGCTAAAAACAAACACGCAATTGCAAAGAAGGTTAACCAGGATCATCACTCCTCCCATCAATTATACCCAGACCCATCTCTTTACATATGCCTTCCTTATACCAAAGGCTGTGTCTTGTCTCATTAAGCTGGGAATAACATGACACAAGCCATTATGCATGAAGTCCTAGTTCAGCAGTAAACCAACACAATATTGAAGGGGTATTCAATATAAATTTCAGGTTTTCAGCAGAACAAGAACACAGCTGGCAAAATGAACTCATTTTTAAGAGGCTGCACCCAGGTTCAAACATTCAGAGTTAACATTTTGCACATTGGCCTTATGGAGACCTACCTTTCTACACTGTTAAGATAAGAGGAACCATCATGGCCTCCCACAGCATAGAGGAGATCATCCAGAACACTGACTCCAACGCCACAGCGCCTTTTGCTCATGGAAGCCACCATCCGCCACTCATTGGTTTGAGGGTCATAGCGCTCGACACTGGAAATTGCATCCCCGCTACACCAGCCCCCCACTGTAGGAACCAAGCACAAGAAATAGCATCATAATAATGCACTGAGCTCACGTACTGTATGTGTGCCTGGTACAAATAATCCCTCCAGACTTTGCCAGCCTTAACCCAGTAGCCCCATCGCAGAGTTACTCATTCTGAGGATTATAGTTAGAAGACAGAATGTGATTTTCAAGAGGATTAGCGTAAGTTTGGAAGTACTGTGGCATTCATAGCACCAAAGAAATCACACAAGTAAGAAAGTGTAAGTTAACTCAAATCTCCAAATATTAATGCACAGGTCACTTCAGAAATACGTTGTAAAGACTAGCCTTATGGAAGCACTATCACCAAAAAACCCAGACTTGAATCTCCTGACCTAAGCCAGCAGGAGCTATACATACCTGCAAAGAGCACTTCTCCACAGCGTATGGGTTTGCGTGGTCTAGTTCTTGGTCCTTGCATCAGTGGCCGCTCTTGCGGCAACAGCAGATAGTTTTTAGCTTCATCCACTAGATCCCTGTGCAAGACAGGAAAATATTAATCCCCAAAGTTCACCTGATACCAGTCTCAGGAGAAGGTATGAATCAAAACTGATGGCAAGAGCAGCCAGCACTAGTCATGCACTTCAGGTATTCACAAATCACATAAGTGCATGAATAGCTCTAGTTAAAACGTACACTGTCACCTAAATACTCATCAGTTGTTTACAAGTCATTTACATAGTGACAGCAGTAGACCAGTATCAATATTTGGCCAGAGTTAATAATAGCTATTGCTTGCTATAAAGACTGATAAAAAAAACTGTGACAAGAAATTTGTTAAGCTTACTATGCAGAAAAGAAAAACCCAGGCTGCCTCAAGCTAAAACTTAACAATCAGTTGTTTTGTCCAAGAACAAATCAGGAGTTGAAAAGCACACAAATACATAATACACACACATGACCAATAGATGGAGATAGTACCCTTCTGATGAATATTTTCTCCATCAGCTCTGGCCAGCTCACACTGTCCATCCATTCATGACTTGCCACCTGGACTAATCCTAATATTCCAAACCCTTGAACAAAACAAAAAAGAAAAAAAAGTCCTCCTTCCCTCTACAAATGTGGAATTCCCCCACTATGAATGCTTATTCAGGAAGAGAACAGTTTAGCCTATCCCCTGAACTTTTTTACATTAAGCACAACAAGAAAAATTGTGTGCTTTATAGATGACACAGAACTCGGCAGAACTAGAAAGGTGAGACTCATACCATAAGAGAAGGAAATAACAGTTTCCCTGCGCTAGCATTGTGGGAAATAGCAGACTCTAATCCCAGGTCCAATTCAGTTATCATCAAAGTACAGATTTTTTACATAGAAAAACTACTTTAAATCATAATGAGATCATGAATGCCATGCAAGTGGTAAGCTGTAATGAAAGACCATGACTAGAGACAAAAAAGGTGAAATACAAAACAATACACTGAAGGGTATTTTACCAACAGTCAAACTGTGCACTCAAAGTTTGCTATTTCACTGAAAACTTGAAAGAACAAAAACACTTCCAGGGCACACTGCTGACTATTATACAAATAGAAAACACACTTTCTTGCATCTCTTCTCCTCCCAGTTGCAAAAGAGGAAATTGTGAGATATCACCCATTTACCACTGACAAATCAGCACCGTTTTAGAGAACAGATGCAAATAAGGCACCCAAATACAACGAAATTCAATTCTGCAAATCAGTGAGGAGATTTACCGGCATTCCTCATCGCTCTTAATAAGTGGATCAGAGCCCACTGTACCCACAAGAAACTTGGGACTCAGCAGCGGTAGACGGACATGCTGCAGGACCTAAAACACAAAACAGAACATATATGGTAAACCACATATACCCACAGAGATGCAAGAAGCCAAATGGAAAACAATAGTGGCTAACAGGTTTTGATAAAGAGTTAGTAATTCCTCTGGCAAACATGCACAGTCATTTACACATCCAAATCCTGGCTTTTCAGTTTAACGCAGCTCCTCTTACAGCACCTTTGCCTTTTCAATATATCAATTCAGATACCCAGCAGAAAATCAGTATTTGGAAGGGGACAATCCACTGGATCTATTAACAGATGAAAACAAGGTCACAATTGAAAACCTTTACAAAATTACAGATGTCAATAACGTCTGTTTGAAACACTAGTTTAGTTAGAAGTTTTATCGACCATTTAGCTCTCTTAAATGTGACTGGTATTGTGCAGCAAACGAACAATAATAAATAACATGCCTTTCATAACGGCCTAGAATTTAGAGGCGCATGCAGGTATAGACAGAGGGGCCTAAAAAGGCACACAGTTATAAGAGCATTAAGAGCTACCTTGAGAACAGCATGTTTTTCTGGTTTGTTTTGTTTATTTAAAACAATTTTCAAAAGCTTTCCACTAAATAAAGTTCCATTTAATGTCTATTTCCAGAGCAGAAACACTGAGGCAGGCAGACTCTCACCTCTTTTGATCAGAAAGCCTGAGACTTCAGAGGCTTTCTGGCTGACAGCTTTGTCAGAATGGGTGCTTCTCTGTGAAATGGCTTGGCTTAGATGAAGCATCGTATTTCAACAAAACCATTCTGACAAGCTCCAGTATAAGATCGTGAGGGCCGAGGCATAAATCAAACAGCAGAGCTTAAAGATACACCGCAAATGAAGACAAGCTTTTTCTTATCCACTGTGTTTTTTATATAACACTCAAAGCAATGCAGGCAGGTTTGTCTGGACAGACTACTGGAATGATCTAGTTTGGCAACTCCTACCTGGAAACAATTCAACAAAGCCACTATTGAAGGCTCTAGCCACTGCACCTTCCAGCCTAGATGAAGGGAAAGTGCAAGCCACCTAACACAGGTGGAAGTCAGAGAGAATTACTGTGGCTTTGCATGCATTCAGAACTGTGACAGTGCTGTGGTACCACCATATCAGCACTCATTACTCTTCCCCTAGATAAAGCAGTCTCAAATGTTACTGCGCTCAAGAGTACCTGTGGCAGCTGGGGTCTTCTTTCCTGAATGCTGTATTTCACCCAGGCCATCACTGCATTGAACACCTGCTCTTCACTGCGAACATTTAACTCATCACTGGATATAATGTCTATAAGCTGATTGGCAGGAAGCAGCATGAACTCCTCACTCTCCATTACCTGGTTAAATGGAAAGGGAAAAAAAAAAAAAAAAAAAAGAAAGTAAGGACAGCGGCCAAAGCACCACGGCCATTCACCGCTCCAGCACTTCAGTGCAACTCTAAAGCGGATTAGAGTCTAATGGACTGATCCAGTAAGGTGCCAAATACCCATCACTGTTTTGACATCAACACACATAAAGGTTTGCTGCACAGAGCAGAATGCAGTCCCTAGCAACACAACACAGACACTTTTAGATGGGGATGCAAGTGAAAGGGAATTTTACACAAAGGTTTTTTGTAGGACACTTTTAAAGGGTTAAACCACAGAACACACTGATCAGGTTTCAAAATTTAGGAAAAACAAAGCCCTTTTTTAAAATCAGTCTCCTTGTTTGCCATGTCTAATATATAAAGCAGAAATAAAAATGTTGCATAGGTGATAAATACCTGACTGAAAAATGGTATTGAATAGAGAGGGTCTATGCACAAGAAATCCGAAACAGAGCACAAAAATAAGAGTCTCGGAAACAAGTTACCAGAGGCATTGTAGAGAACATGGAAAGCCTTCCTGAATGCTGATTTGTGGCAGAACAGAAAATATTTCAGGAGAGGGTGATGGACTCATTTGATTCTGCCTCTTTCATTTGCTCTAAATATATACATAGAGTTTGCACAAGTCCAGATGCACTTAAGAGGGAATCAGAGCCTCCTAAGGCCCTAAGGACTGATCTCTTGTGAAATTCAAGCCACTGACAATCTGCAAACATGTTTGTTCCTTCAGTACCCAAGATAGCGGCTGAGTTTCTCAGGAGGCTTTAGCTGCCACTGGAGGACTGCTCATACAACACACCACAGAGCACGCGTGAGTCAGCCTGCGACTGCCTTGAGAGGTTACAGAGCTCACGCACAGCCACGTCTTCTGCACTGATACCAGGTAGATGGGAAAGATGCAAGAACTGAAATAAAGAGAATTGCAGAAATGGTTTGATTGATAACTGCCAGCTCGGCCTCCCTACAAGCACTCCCAGTCTGTAGCCTGTAATCTGAGAGGTTCAGTGACAGAAAATAACTGAATATCGGCTTGTCCTCATCATTTGCCACCACATTAGAATTCCAGGACTTATTTTACGATTTGCAGCATAAGTGAAAGAAAAATACATTCTTTTGACACGATCATCTCAACAGCAGTTAGCTGTGCAGTCCTTTTAATTACCTAAAGAAATTAATCAATGAATAAATATACAAAAATTGCCAAGTACTGACCACAGCAGAAATAGTTAAAAGGAACACAACAGACAGTGAGATCAGTTACCAGACCTTGGTCTAGGATCCTGTGGGCTTTCAGGGGCAGCAAGAGCCACAGCAACATTAGCTCACACACTTCTTCAGCCTTAGAGTAAGAACTGGGCTGGTCATTTAAGATCTTGATCAGCATTTTTCCATAGTCTCTCTCCCTTCTACATAGACTAGCTTATGTCTAAACTTTACCCCGACAGTTTGTAAATGCAGCCTCGGACTCTGAAAACAGAGGCTCTGGAAATTTATGAGTTAAGGATGGTCATCTAGACTTTCCCTTCCACCCTCAGAAAACCCAACTGCATCGATGGCAAACCAAGTTATTACTGCTATGCAACTTGTTAGTTTACATAGTAAAACAAGTAATTATTTAAAATGCTGTGGCTTATTTTGGCTTAATTATCAGGACACTAATAATTATCTGACTAATATTAATGGTCTATTTGACTGACTTGCTTACTAGATGTAAGAACTGGATGGGCTTCATTTCCTCCACAGTATTCATGTGCATTACTGCATTTTCAAACAGATAGAATAAATGTCAGAGTATACAATATGGAGTGCAATTTTTGTCTGTTGATAGAAAGTACAAGTTGTTCATCCTTAAGTATATTTTTTGCCTTCTCACAGATGTCAGAGACCAAACAAAAAAAAATACAAAGGCTGTTCTTGTACAGCAGAGTTGTTAATAGAACCATTTCACATTACATGCACAAGATTCACTAGGGGTTTTAGGCAAGAAATTAAACTGAGGGGAATGGAAAACTTGGAAAAACATTTTACCAAGAAGTTAATGATGTAATGCAGCAATACACATAAAAATTAATAGAACTAGAGGTTAGCACAGCAGAGGATGTGAAGCAATTCAGACTGCATTCAAAGTAACTGCATGGGTTGGCCTGATGCCTAGTGCTTAATATTTTACATTGCCATTCAGGAAATTCTCATCTCGCATTTCTTTTTGCCAGCTCGGAGGAACGATGACGATACAGCCTCTGCAGAGGAAGGCACATTTTTTAATCAGTTCTCAACCTCCACAGTGGAGGATTATTAAGTAGCCAAGTCACTGGCTTCCATCAGGGATTACCAATCCACTCTCCAGATGGAAAGTAGTGGCAGAACAGAATACAACCCCAACAAGCAGTACCATTAAGATTGTCTGCAGAGAAACAGTGGAAGCAAAAGAAGTGATCATTAAGGATGAGGAGCTGCAAAACTCCCAGGACACTTAAAGGGACACCAAAACCTGCCCAGGCCAAAGAAAYAGTGCTCTAATCTAAGCAATTGTTTTCCAGAGGCTGTGATTCAGTTAAGYCAATTATATTTTGCATCATCTTTGAGAAGGAGAGTGTTTTCTCAAGTCCAAAACTTTTGCCTTTGTGTGCTTTAACAGGGATCAGGAAGCTGTCTTTGAGGGACTGCAGAAGAAAAGAACCCCATAGCAGGCAGCTCTTAACAGCCAGCTGCATGTATTAATGCTAAAACATTTAAAAACAAAATTGTTACGCTGTTAAAAAGTTATTTAGAGGCTTGTAAGCATGCCCTACTCATGTAATAATAAGAAGAGCACAGATCTAACCATTAAAACGACCAAGCACTGAAAATAAACGACCATCTGGTTACCATCCTGGTCCCAAAAAAAAAAATGCAGAAGAAAAGAAATGCAGAGCAAGCACAGAGCACATGAAATGGCCAGCTAAAATGTAGGGCTTTTGGGAAATCACCAAGTTCTACAAAAAGCAAGCTCTCATCTTAAACAGCAAATTCTATTTTCTAGTCTTCATGGTTAGGAAAGACATATTTAATTGCAACTTTTAGAGTAAACTGATGTCACGTGTCTACAGTTAAATACCAAGTATTGTCTTCAATGTGTCCAACAGTCAAGTTCAATTGTGTTTGCTTCTGCTCATCATTTTCTTAAGTACTATCTGATTGAAATTAATACAATTCCAATCTATTTCCTGCAGGTGAAAAAAAGTCAGCAAGCTGCAGTCAATCACAGCACTTACATACTGCCACTTCTCTGGGGAAACTAAATTAGCATCAGGAGTCAATACTGGAGTTACTCCCTTTGGAAAGGATCTACCTGCGAAGCAGGTGGAAAGAGGAGATTTCTCTGTAGCAGGCTACCTGTTCCAAGGGATGGAAGAGTACAGTTTCTGGAAAAGGCAAGAGACGAATCTCTCTAGCAGGGGAACAGACCTTCATGCTGAGCACACTCCTAGAGAGCAGCTGCYTCCAAAACGTACGCAAATTCTTGCCCTTCCAACCTGGGCTCAGGAAAGACACCACTTAAAAGTGTTGGGCTCCTTTCTGCATCTGGGTGTAACAGTTAAGTAAAGACCCACTCTTCTCAGACTATTGCTCACAGAATCCTTAATTATTATGCTGATCCTTCCCTGAACCAGTTGCTGGCAATTTTTTTTTCCCCAAAAATCATCTAGGTGGAATTAACAAAGGAAAAGGGACTTGGGTTTATAAAGGTCAGCTACAAAATTACACATTCGAATTACTTTCAAACAACTTCTGCTGAATAATAGATGCTAAAGCCTAGTTCTGCTACAGCAAGGGAGTTGAAGACTCCACTGAGGCAGCTGTATGCTCCCCCATACACCCACATTTCCAATCCCTAAACTCAACACCAATTTTTTCTTTGTTCCATTGATGTGTTGTCCTTACTTTAACACCCACCTCCCCTTCAAGCCCATAGAATCCAGAACATTTCTGAAAGGGGAGTGGAGTGTCACACCATCGTGCAGCCATGTCAGATATAACACCAAACTCCAACTATGCCTGCGACCTTGCCTTCCACGTAGCACTCGCCACCCAACTCTAAGAGAAGAAATGCTGCGGATCATATGCAAACCACCAGTGCAACGCAGTCCTGCAAGTACCTCTTCCTTCTTTCTTCTGCAACTAACGGCTGGCACCCATCGCTATTAGGGCACACAGCAGATGTAAAGGCAGGATTTGGAAAGAAGCACAAAATGAGAGTTGCCCAGGCTCTCACAGGATATGTTCACAAGTTTTACACCATGATTCCAGCATACTAGCATCTTACCTCCTGGAAGTTATGCTGTGTGAACTTGTCAGCAATCCTCAGCAGTTCACGGCATGAGTGAGTGTCGGCAAAAGCTCGGATGCCCAGGCAATTGGAAGGGTCCAACTGTCTCTTAAGGAATTCACAGCAGGCCTCCTGGATCTCAGCCAGCTGGAGAAGGCAAGCAGCTGGCAACAAGGTCTGGACATTTCCTTCTTCCACTGTGATCTGAGAGGTGTACGCAAAGTCAATCAGCAGTTCCATGGCCCTTTCGTCGATGTCTCTGATCACTACTTCTGTCTGCCGACTCTCTGCCAGCTCCCCAGTGAACATGGCTCGGAAGTAAGGGCTGCAGGCTGACAGAATTACCCTGTGGGCGTAGATCTTCTTCGCACCGACTACTAGCACCACATCGCACAACTCCCGGTGCTTCCGTAGAAGATTGATGACTTCCAAAGTTTGTCGAGGGTGCTTGTCAGAGATGTAGGGCATGCGAGCAGGCTGCGGCACCCCTTCTGGCAGTTTGTTAGGATCTCCGAGTGTGCAACGGCTAGTCACATCCATTCCGGTCTCTCCTGGTCGAGTACTGGYACACCTGCAGCGGAGGAAGCCGTAAGACAGGACCATCATCAACTAATCTATCACCAGCTGTCAGCCAAAGCTCTAGGGCTCACACCGATTACGAGCACAAAACCAGCAGTGCCCGTAGCTCCATGCTGGAACGTGGAAACAAACACGTGATCACGTGAAAGAGGAATCYGTCTCAAACCAAAGCACACCTAGAAGTAAACAAATGCCAAATTGCAACAGGCTTATATTTATACCTATTTTTATATGCTTTCTATGACACACCATTGTAATATCCAACTACACATACATATTTATTAACTGAACCTCATAATAGCCTTGCATGATAGAGGAATATTAGCCCCATTTCATAGAGAGTGACTCAAAGCAGAGAAGGTTAGCTGACTTGCCCATTGTCACTTGAGTTTTCTTTGATAAAGCTGGAGATGGATTTCCACTGCAAAGAATTCCAGTTGCATGATTTAACCAAACTTCTCTGTTCTTCTACCTACATTTTTGATAGGGTCGCTCATCACTGTGATATCTGAATACACTAAACTGTCACACAGTAACTTAAAATGGCCTGCAGCCTACCACGAGTATCTTTCAGGTTCACAGAATATCCACTTAATCATCACCTCTTCAGTTATTTTTGAATTACGGAGGCTCCTGACTCAATCTACCTTCCCTGACATGTTTCAAAAGAAGGTTAATCTATCCCTAGAACGGCAGACTAAGAACTGCAGAGGGCAATCGGGATTATCAGACCAATCAGGAAAAAGTCAAAACAATCAAAGTATCCACGACTATCGGCCTACCAAAAAAGGAAGAAAATAAAGTCAAGATTGTAACTTTAGAAATGAGGAACCACTTGAGAATATATAAACCAACTTTCTGGCACAAAGTCGGAAAAACATACTATCTTCCCAGCTCCGCGTGCAGCATTCTAGCTATCTGATGTCCTTCCTTACGAAAGTTCAGGTACTTTTCCTTTATCCCTCACATCCCTGAGGGGATGTSAGCTCTGCCACGGCTTAAGTGCAACACCCCTCTGCACAGCAGCATGACGATGCTGACAGATCACACTTTGCACCATGTATGCTACTAACTCGAGAGAACGGGAATGCAGTATTGCCCCGAGCCCTTCTGCACTTCTGCAGGGATGGACCAAGATGACACATCTCATACCTCACTTTGCAGAGACATCTGCCTACACCCCAGGCTTCACTGTCACGTTATGACTGAAATCAGTGCTAAACAAGAAGAATTAAACCCAACTCTGTTTTCAGCAATCAGACTAAATAAGTGGATCAGTGCACACTAAACACACCACACATGTAACTGAGACACCATTTTGCATGTTTGGAGCATATTTGAATTTCTGCCACATTATCATATGAACAATTATTAAAAAGATGCATCAGCACCAGTGACATATTAATTACTGCAAAAATAAAGAAAATATAGGAAACTGTTGCCTCTTCCCACTTCAAAGGAAAACCATCACTTAGAGCAATTAAAGCATACCGAGCAAAATATCAGATGCTTATGAATTATCCAGTGAGTGCACTGGCTGTTGGAGATATACTGAAAGACGCAATACATCTCATCCACTGCCAGCTTCACTGGTACACAGGCATTTGTGAGCTGTCACTACCTCACTTTGTTCACACTAAGAGTTAAAAAGAAATCTAACTTCGCTTTGCCATTGCTCAATGTATTTTGCAGCATGCTTGAAGGAAAGAATTAAAAAAATAACTCACATCTTTTCCTCTCATTATTATGTCAAATGCACTTTCTAACCACAGGGAAACCAGTCTCTTTGCAGCAGTTCAAATTATTCACTTGCATCTTAGCCTGTTTTCCCATTCCCCCCACACCCTCTCCTTGATCATCATATTCAGATGTTTCAGACCATTACCTCTTCCTCATATCTTAGTTACACAGATCCAGCTGGGTCTCCCCTCTGGGTTTTGCTGCTTGCTCCTGTTCAGCCTCTGCACCTTAAATGCCYTGTTTTTTTTATCCCTACTCCATCTTTTTTATATCCATCACCGTTCTCCTTTTCTGACACCTCTGACAAATCCTTCTGCTGTTATACTGCCTCTCGCTCTCCTCCACCCACTCTTGTCCCTCACAACCCAAATTTACCTTGTGGGGTTTGACAACCATTTTCAACACTCTGCCAAGTTCCTCACGAACAATGCAGCTAAGCTCTCCTCACAGCGGCACACGCAAACCGAGTTTAATGGTACCCCTACAAAAATCCCAAGAAACCTCGGCTAAAGATTAATTTACCTAACTGGCTTACTTCCATAGTCCTTAGCAGCTAAGGCCAGAGGGTAAGTCATTTAATCCCTCTACCAAGAGATGGAGAAAGGTGGTGACAAAAATCCCCCTGTAGAGTCTAGTTCTTGCTAAGCAAGCCAAATGGATTTTATTGTGCATTAGGGGTTTCAAGCTATGTCAAACCAACCCCTGGGAGAAAAAAGAAAAAATAAGAGCCCTATTAAGACATATGCTWCTGTAATAATTTTGGACAGTTTGTCTTGACCAGGCTGTCAGTCAAAGCATCTAAGCACAGAACAAGCATTCTTCAAATAAAAACCCATTTCACAGAACTACAGATCACAAGAGATGGTCTACGTCCATGACAGGACCTCCTTTTAGAAAGCAGAACCCCTTTGTTATGCCTGTAGGCTTTCCTGAAAGGCGACTCCCACTAAAAACAGCCCTAAAGCAGATCTCAAAGAGCTTTTTGGACTGGCACAAGTTCTAACTACAAAAAGATTAGATTAAGGCTATGCCACCGCAAGGAATACAGTGTACCTTGTCAATCCCACCACCCAAGACTCTTTGCTGATACACAGCAATGGGGTGGACCAGCTTACGCCACGTGATTAGTTGGCCAGATTTAGGCAGTAGTCCTAGTCCTTCCTAGCCAGGACAGAACAGGATTTTTCTGTCCAAATTAGACTCTGCTGAACACATCTTTAAATGAAAAGGAGTCTGGTAGTAAGAACTGGAGGCATTCCCGCATTGTTCCCACCAGCATTTATCTGAGTGCCTGCATTGTATCCAGCCTCCTTCCTCCAGGAGAGAAAGTGCTGGTTAATGATTAAAGAAAATTGAATGGATGGAAAAAAGAGTAATAATCAAATTAGCACTCCTGATTCATCCATAACTTATCTCTGGGTAATGCAGAAGTTAGTGATCAATGGGCTTGGGAATTTCCATACTGGATCAAACCAGATGCTTGATGTTAAGCACTGTGGGTTGCTGCTATACACAGGCACAGAAGTGTGAATTAAAAGGACACTGTCTGATGGCATGTGTCTCCACAAGGATAATAATTTAACTGCATTATGTGTGCATTATGCATATATATGCATAGAGAATGAAATGATGAGTCAGTAGCTTAGAGGTGTGAAAGACAGAAGGCAGCACTTGATTCTCACATGGCAGGCTAGCTGCCTCCCCCCGCCACACGCAAAGCTAAGAACTGCTCCTGAATACTCAGGGTGATTAAGAAGGGTTGAGGATCGGAGAGGAAATGTGTATGCAAGGATAAAAGATTCACACTCAGCTATGCAGATATGCTAGGATTAGCTTCCATCAAAATGCAGGGCTGGGGAAATCAGCAAATACAATGGGATTAAGAAAGGGCTGACAAAGGATCAGTTTTTGTAGCACGCTGCTGAAAAGCACAAATGGGAACACAGGCAGTCTCCAACACTAAGTCAGCTAAATAAATAGGCTGCTCTGCCTCCATTTTATTCAGCTATGCCAGTTCCCAAAACTTTATTCATTAACACAGGCATCTATGAGACATCCATCCTTAGAGCTTATAGCAGCTTCTTCCAAAGTTCAAAAAAATATCCTGTAATATGTAGCTAAGAAAAATACTCTCCGATACTGTCACTGACCTCCTTAACTTTGAAGTCAGAGTAGCCTGCATTTTTTGTTTAAGATAACCTATGTTTTAGCATGAGTTTACAAGCAAGCTTTAACACAGTTCAGCAGAAAACAATAAGATGACCTAAGGCCTATGAAACAGAACAAGTCTCAGGCTGAAAACATCGACTGAAATCCAGAAGCATACATTGCTCTAGGGGATTTCAGTAGCAAATGAAAAAAAACAAACCAAACCGGTAGTGATTTCTGTCAACGCCTCGCTTTGAATTTAATGCATACACAAAGAAAATATTTCCTATACTCGCTACAGAACTGCTAGAACAAAGATCTTTGATTTGGCCCAGCCAAAGGTGATACCTTCAGCAACAGAAGTGACCACCACAACACTGCCGACTAAGTAAATGGAAGTGTTTAATTGTGGCAATCAATACTCTACGAATTAGCTAAAAGTCTAATTATTAGTAAAACTGCCACTGACTCCTTTTCTTACCTAGACAACAAGGTATAGGTATACATGCTCAATGAGTTATGAAAACAAGCAGATAAACCTGGCTGCAATATTATTTTACATTACTCAAAAGGGGAACAGCAAGGACCTGGTGTATATGTCCCTATTTACATTGTTTAGTTTCATTTTCACTGACGAAACCCAGAAAACTCAGTTTCACCAGGAACGAGGATGCCCATACACAGAAAGATGAGGTCATTACCGGAGTCTTCCAAAACCTTCCTAAGCCTTTTGCAGTTTTTCTTGGGCAAGAGCTATGTCCAAGCAACTGGTTAACTTACTGAGTGCATGTGAGGGCCCCACGCACACCATCAGGACCTGCAGCCTCTCCCCCTCACCAAGGTCTGGCTGCCTGTGCTCAAGCCAGCTCTGATACAGCGCTGCTGTAACCCGGCTGCCAGGAAAGAGCTGGGCGAGAAAGAGCCAGGAGGGCCTCCCCGCTTTGCCTGGGAGCTGCTCAAGCCTTTGTGCCTGGCCTGAGCTATGGTAAAGGCACACCTGCACCTGACCACATACCCCACTGATACTGACCTGCTGCATTGGCTTCCTGGCTTGGCCTCAGCCCTTCCTCATCACTGCAGACTTGCCTGATGAGCACCAGATTCTTGGCTGACCCTGGGCATCTGCTCTGCCCTCCTTGCTCGGGTACTGTGGGACTATGCTCTTCTCTGGAGAGGTCCCCTCTGCCTTGCTTCTACCTTCAGCAAAACAATGTTCTCTTGCTGCTGCCCGACAGCAAGAAAGAATAGCCTGCCCCAACTATCACTTCATTTCTAATGCAAGATAAATCCTGTTTGAACATCAATGCATTTTCTCTACTATAATCTTGACAGGAATAGCTGCAATGCCTTTTCTGTTCAAATTGTACTTCCCATCCTCTGAATGCTGTACACATTTGATACCAACTCACCATGTTTACTAATGCAGTACTGACCAAGTCTCACTCCCTTCTTCTTGCAGTATCTAACAGGACTCTCGCATGTGGTATTAAATGGCTGCAGAGCCCTGAGTAAAAGGATAAAAGGAAGTGCTCTGCCATCTGCTTAGCTGGACTTCATAGGAAGATCTGTGAGCCTGAAATCCAATCAGGAACCTTTTACCATTTTCTGCTAAGATACACAGCAGAATAATAAACAGAAATTTTAACAGTCCACACAGAGGCCCTTAACAGATGCCAGCATATTCAAGAACTGAAGTCCACAGGCCACGATAGAGCCGTGCTTGTCAGGCTGGACTGCAGCAATACAATACATCTAGGCACAGAGATCAGCTGAAAGGTTAGTTCAAAAGTAAAGCCATGTAAATATGTCAAACATGTTATCCACGCTCTACGCTGGGTTGCCAGAGAGGGAGGGAAAACAAAAGGTACTGAAGGGTCTGGTCTGCATCTGTTATCCAAATAAAATAAAAAAAATAAAAAAAAAAAGAGCCTGAAGTGCCAGGATCAGCACCACAATAGAAAACCTCTACTTCTTCAGCCCAGTGCTGTTGCCCACCACTAAAACCACCCAGTCTGAGTGGCAGACAGGACTTCCATGACAGCAAGTCCAAGGCCACAAACCCACAAAAGACATATGAACTTCAGCACTTTAATTCTCTGCCTCAATGCAACATGCAGAAAACAGCAGACATAAAAATAAATTTAGAACCTCAATTTTTCCATTAGAAACACAAAAAATAGAGAGAAAACAAGAACACAAGCCAAGCTAGTCACCAATTTTATGTCATTTTGCAAAAACATTTTGATAAATGGAGTACAACATAAGAACCTGAAAAGCTGTGGTTTTATGTTGGTTAAGATTTAAACAGTCTCGATTGTGCAAGACTACGATGGAAGAGAGCTCATCTGCTACTTAATCTGTCTTGGAGAAAAAGGAACTCACTGTAAAAGTCACATATGGCTCCTCATTGTCTAAACCACATTTCTTATCTTGGCAAAAATATTGAACAATACATAGCCCCAGTGATGCCCATATTGTGTCCCAAGGTTTACTCATTAGCTTAACTGAAGCAGCCACACAGCTTTTTTTTGTTGCGCTTGAGGGGTTCATTTAATTAAACAACACAGTGTCACTCTTCAAGGGTTTAAATGACTATCTATTTCTTATCTCCTTCCACAACACAGAACCCAGGCTAATGGTTTCTACAAATGCTGTAGCTAGAAATGCTCTACATATTCATCTATGGTTAAAATTCCTTGCCTTCTCTTACATGACTGTTCACAGAATTATCCATAGTAAAAGTTTCCCTACTTTCAACACTCTAAAGAGTGCAGACAGACTAAGCAATTTGCATGAGTTCTCTTTACTTCATTTAGAGGTGTAGAACTTCAGGAAACTTTGCTTCCACACAGCCTGTATCTCACACAGAAATATATCTGCTGTTAAGTTTTGCCATGGGATTGTCATGGAATTGCCATCAAATAGTGAAAAGCAACTAGAACTAGCAGACAATCCTGTTTGCCAACCTGTCATCGTGCTGATTTACTGTGACAATTTTTTCTCTATATAACAGATAATGTTTCTGACATAACCACAGCAAGAACTCCCCTGAATTAAACTTCAGGTGCATCTTCAGCTCATTAGAACTGAAGCAGCTGGCATCCATAATTAGAAAAGGAAATCTCCTTTTCACCCAAGACCTCACTCCATCAAAGGGACTAAACTCCTTTCGTTAAGGGAAAAATAATGCCTCTTAGAAATTAAGTTTAAATTTATTCCTAGGCAGTTTATGTCACACAATTTGAATACCTAAGTAATTAAATACTGGATTTTAAATATGATAGTGAATGGGGGAAGTAGGGAGGGGGGATGGAGAGTTATGATAACTTGTCTTCTGTAGTCTTCCTAACAGCATATTCATTTAAAGACATCTGGTCTTGTAAATACTGAAAACTAAATACATTTAAGTAAGGACTAAAGATAAATGCTTTATATTCTAATTCTCCTAGCCAGGCCTTTAAAAAAAAACAAAAACAAACAACATTTTATGGTCTCGGCACTTATGAAACCAACTCACATGATTTATCATATTTGGATAAGGACAATTGTTTTTCATATCTTACCTGCGCATTGGCTTTCCGTCCATGCACCGTGAAGAGAAACCTTCACCCTCTGCTTCAAGACCTGATCCAAAAGAAGAAAAAAAAAAAAAAAAAAAAAAAAAAAAAAAAAAGAAAAAAGGGTGATATTCTGAAGCAAGAGAACCTTCTTTCCTCTCTTCAGTCTGGCTCTAGGACAACAGAACTGACCACATCCAGGTACTAATATGCCTTCAAGCTCCTATCCAGCTATAAAATTCACAGCCTAGATTAACGATGCCTGGATTGCAGAGAATAAAGCAGAAGAAAATATAATCATCATTAAAAGTAATTTCACCACAGCTGCATGATGATTCTTTAGGCAAATGGAACACACACATCATAAAGTCAGGAAACTGTCTGCCTCCCCGAGTCCTTACAATTGTTCTACCAAAGGAAAAAAATATCTCAAGTAACAGGGTGCTTGCTCTCACTCCTTGCTCAGAGCCAGGAGGTATCTCTCCCTCATACATTTACCAGAGATTTAAGGCAGGCTGGCACCTAATAAACAGCACAGCGCTGCTCAACAGCTACACTGCAGAGCCAGAATTTGATATAAGATAAAACTTGCGTCTGGAAATCGAAGATAACTACGTGCCCCAGAGGTAAGAGGGATGCTAATAATGGTACTACATCTGCAAAGATTAATGATGCTGCCTGATGCTCACTACACTTCCACTCCAAATACTCATTTTCTGAGAGGAATAAGAGTTGCAAACTGCACAGGCCTTTCATATTCAACCACTAACTTCTAATTCTAATGTAGATTAACCCTTTTTACAAGGTCATCACTGATCCCGATTTCATTTTTAATGACTATGCAATTAGGAATAAATTTAATTCAATCATTATTTAAAGCAATAAGCCTAACTTTTTGTCACATATTAAAAGAACAGAAGGGTGTTCTGCGTCCATATTGATATTCACAGACTTCTTCCCATCCAGAAATGGAGTGAGAAATAGGAAACCAGTGAAACTATAGGAAAAGCAATGACAGAATGAGACTGAATAACTCTTAAAATGAACAGAAGTAGCATTTAAAATAGAAAAACTTAAATTTAGGAAGAATAAAATCATTTTTGGAAGACTGAGATTGTCAGATTGGAGCCCTGCGTCCAACAATAACAAAATATTTTTGGCACAATTTAAATTAAACTACAAAATGTTTATAGCTTTATTGGGCTATGTGAACAAGCACTTTATTTTGTATGCAACATTCTCCAGGTACATTATCGCAGAAACACAAATGGAGCAGTTTGCCAGTTAATGAAGAATAAGCTCAGGCTTGCTGTCTTCCACAGCTGCAAATTACTCAGGTTCATACTTTCCTGCAAATAAAGCAAGCTAATTCCTCCCGGTTAGGGCATCGCATACCAATTTAAATCCRAGCTATGACTGCCCAGCCTCTCCCCGATCAGACTCTGCTACCGCTCCTCTCACCAGCGTCGAGGGGCTTCCTGGAAAAGCGAGCCTCACTGCGTGCAACCGCGGGGAACACCAGGTGCCCCATTGCGAAGTAGCATCTCCACAACCGCCCGTGTGCGGGAACACACGCAAAAGCCGTTCAGAGCACTTTGCACATGCTAGGAAACGTGGACGATGCTATTCTTAGACCCCTGATTGCATCAGATTTAATCCCCTTAAAACCCACATTAAAAGTCTTGGGCAAAAAAAAGCATTTTGGCCCAGGGTCCTCCATTTAGTGTTTGCCGCGGGGCAGCAACGGGGTGAAACGACGGTTTTCCCAGCAAAACGTGGCCCTGGCTGTCGAGCACCCGCAGGCACAAATCGGTTCTCCGAGGCGTGCGGCTGCTCCTCCGGGACGAACACCGCTCCCCTCCCGCCCCCTTCCCCTGAAGACCTCACGCCGGCAGCCCGCGGCGCACAGGGCACACCGCCAGCCGACAGCAAGCGGCGGGCAGGGGCGCGGACCCCCGGCCCGCAGGAGGAGACCGAGCCGAGGAGCCCGGCACGGTCCCCCAGGCCGCCGCCCCCCCGCCAGCC
>JAYKAV010002442.1:2832886-2926851 GCA_035582835.1 Phoebastria nigripes | reverse complement strand
ACAGCAGGAAAGCCTTTGCATTTCTTAATGCTGAAAATACTTGAAAATTCACGGAATGGCTGAGGTTGGAAGAGAGCTCTGGAGGTCAGTTTGTCCAACCCCATGCTCAGGCAGGGTTAAGATTTTTGGCAAAGCGAGTGAATTTTTGGCTTTCCTCTTAACATGGGCTGCCGCTTTGCCCCCAAGAGGAAGTTGAGCGGAACCGTGTCACGGCTGCCCAGCTGGGGCACAGCACTGAACACACCTTGGATGGAGTCTGGGCACAGCTCCTTCTCGCTGACAAGTTCAGGGCACAGCCCAAATCACGTGGGACACAGTCCCGCTCTGCTGCTGGGCTCAGTGTCCGCTGCGGGCACAGCAGTGGGAGCAGCAGGCTTCAAAATCCGCCTACACAGGTCCTCCCCAGCTCCGCCTCAGCCTTCATCGCCTGCCGGGCGGGCGGGGAAAGGCTTTGTGACATTACAGAGCCTTGCGTGACATCAGCCCGATGTGACTTGTCACATTGGCAACCCCTGCCAGCGCAGGCACACGGGGCGGCCACTCGGTCCTGGTGGTCACTGCCTGAACTCTGCTCAGGGTGACAGCCCAAGCCAGCTCGCGCGTCGAGACTTCTTTCCTCGGGAGAGACCACGATGAGGCTCAGCCCGGTCTTCTCCCTCACCATGGCTCTCTGCATGGTGTCTCTGTTCCCCAGTGGCCTTGGCCTTCGCATCCCCCACAGGTGGCTCAGGTTCAGGATGGACATCGTTCCTGAGGGCCTGAAGCAACCGCCCGTTGGTGCAGAGAGCATGGCCGCCGAATGGCCCCGCAGCATTGGCCTTCGCAGCCCCCATGCCTGGGTCAGGTTCAGGATGGGTGTCGTTCCTGAGGGCCTGAAGCAACCGCCCGTTGGCGCAGAGAGCATGGCCTCTGTACTGCCCTATCCTCTGGGCCAGCTTTGGGACTACCTTGCCCAGGTGGACATGACCTGGCTGACCTGGCTGCTTTGCAGGGCCTGGCAAACCGTGTGGCTGCTCTGCATGGCTTGGATTGCACTTGGCCTCAGGAGAAATGTGAAGAGACCCCAGGGACAGGTGAGCAATCRACATCAGTCACACAGGAAGGGACCGGGTTGGGGGGAGCAGGGAACCACAACAGCCTTGGCCAAGAAGGCTTGCAATGAAAAAACAAAACCCAGCGCGGGCAAGAAAGCCTCAGCAGGCCCCGAGAGGTCCCCTGCCTCTTCCCCAGGGACACGCCAAGCTGCAGCGTGCATGACACGGGGGCCTGCCAGGGGTTTCCTCAGCCCAATGTGCTGCCCGGAGCAGTCCTGCGAGGCTGGAGTTCTTCCAGAGGAAGCCAAGCCCAGCAGGACACTTCTCGGCCCCCCAAGCCCCCGCCCGCTTCATTGTGCCCCCAGCCCTGTCGTTTCCAGGGAAAGGGATGGACGGACCCATCTTCCACGGGGACAGACTGCTGGGGAAAGGGCACCTGCAGCCATTATGAATTGCTCTGCCGGATGGAGGCCAACACCACCCGGCTGGTCAGGTGCCTGAGGCAYGTCCACCGCCTCCACCTGAAAAAGCTCCAGCACCAGTACTTCAAGAAGGCGCGAGTGAAAGAGAAGAGCAGAGCCTTCTCTAGCTCCCCGTGCAACTCCAGCTAGAGCGTGCACCCGGCGGATTGGCAGTGTGAAAGGCAGCAGTGCAAGTGAGTGCTGCTGTCCATGCGGGGTGGGACCTGAGGCAGGAGAGAACAGGGATCCGTGGCCGTGAGGTGCACCATGGGTGCCCACGTCCCAGAAGGAGGGGCCCACACCCTGGCAGGGTGCCCACGTCCTCGTAAGGTTCCTGGTGGGTGCCCACATCCCACTGAGGTGCCTGGTGCGTGCCCATGTCCAGGTGAGGTCTGTGGTGGTTGCTCCCCATGTAAGGCATGTCACCTTACATGTCCCTGTAAGGTGGCAGTGGCCAGTGCCTGCCCATGACCCATTGGGTTCCTTAGGACCTCCAAGGCTGGTGCGAGGGCAAGCGTCACACCAGGAAGAAGGGCAGGTGTTAGGAAGTGGGTGGATAACAATTCCAACTGTAGCATTTTCATCCAGCTAACAGTGAATTCTCTTCAGGGTGACAGCCAGAGCATGCCCGTGCAGCGGAGACATCTGGGAAACTCGGCAAAACCCCTGCTGGGAGCAGCCTACTTCCTCAGTCTTCTAGCGCTGTTCAGATCAATAAAGTTTATTGTTCCCGTAGCACGCGCCATTTCGGTACCGAGGGGATCCAGGGAAGCAGCAACATGAAAGGAAGTGAT
The DNA here is from genome assembly GCA_035582835.1 of Phoebastria nigripes. NCBI lineage: Eukaryota > Metazoa > Chordata > Aves > Procellariiformes > Diomedeidae > Phoebastria > Phoebastria nigripes. The sequence goes on along the minus strand of JAYKAV010002442.1, from coordinate 2,924,562 downwards.
GTGAGCCAGGCCGCTGCATGCGGGCTTGCGGAGCGTGCGCTCCCGGAGAAGTGGGAGAGCTGGGGTGGGAGAGAACGGGCATCCATGGCTCTGAGGTGCCCCACGGGTGCCCATGTTCCAGGAGGAGGGCCCCGCATGCCGGCAGGGTGCCCACGTCCCGGTGAGGTTCCCAGGGGGTGCCCATGTCCCAGTGAGATGCCTGGTGGGGGCCCATGTCCCAGTGAGGTGGCAGTGGCTGCTGCATGCCCAGGACCCCGTGGGTCATGTCCCTCCAGGAATAATTCCAGACTAATCACACTCCTCATTCTCAACGGTCAAGAGCACCCGCATGCAGTGGTGCTGGCTGGGAAACATGGCAAAACTCCTGCTAAAGAGCACGCTACCATCTTCATTTTCTAGCACGCTCCGGATCAACAAAACGTATGCAGGTGCCACATGAAAAGTGAGACGTTTTCCTATTGACTCATATACTGCCCATCTCTGGGTAAGGAAGGGGCTGGGCTTGCTTTTAAGATTCCTGGCTGGTCAGGCACACGACCATTTCTGTCTTGGTGCCCAGCAGTAACGCAAGGGAGCAAACAGGAGGCCTCTACAGGGTGAAAGTTAAGGTGGGTCAATCATGAAAGAGAAATAATGAAATGCCTCGTTGCAAAGCATGGCCTTTTGGCCCATGCAATTCTCTCTTTTGAGCCCAAGTGCCTGTGGCTGCAGATGTATGTGATTCTCTGGTCTGACAGCTGGACGGCAGCCAGGTGACAGGGGAGAAAGGCAGCCTTGTGAGGAACGTCGGGGAGCTCTGCGGATGCTGGTCTCAGCTTTAATCCCCTACAATGGTCAGATCTGAGTAGCGTTTCAATATTCCCCTCCAAAGATGAACCACAGGTAACATCTGTCCCAGGTGCAACAGCATCCATCTCTTTTCTCTAAGACGGGGGCAGCAGTAGCTCACAAGGATGCAGCGAGACAGTGAGGCGCGGGAGCAGGGGGGTGCCGATCCCAGCTATGGTCACAGCCAGAGGCCAGAGGCAAGTTCTTCACCAGAGCAATCCTGTCCCCGCCTTGGCAGCAGCACGCTCAGGAGAGGAGAGACCCACCAAGGCCTGATGCACCTCTCTTCTGTAGCCATGAAGGAAAATGCAGATTTTGAGGAAGGGGACTGTACCCAGCCTGGGGCAGCCGTTACTCTGGTTAGCTTGAGGGAAGGCCGCGGTAGTCTCTCGTGAAAGCATGCCTGACTGCTGCGGTCTATAACGCTGTAAAAGCTTCCCAGACCTAGGACCCGCAGTGCGCCCACTCAGATCACCGTCTCTTGCAGAGATACCTCCAACCGGCACAAGAGACCCATATGCTCACATACGGCAGCGACAGCTGCTGAGGGGAACCACAGGCTCCCCACAGTACTGGGCAGAGTGCAGCAGCATCAGATCCAGCTCTCACAGACCTCCCGTACACCCCCAAAGTTGGCCCTACCTATGGCCCTCACCTCCCACCCCAGAGTCCACCCTCAAGGCGTGCTGCAGCAGTTCACTCTCTCTGCGGAGCGGCAGCAGCTCACTCAAGCGAACCCCTGTCTGCCCACAGACCAGGGGCTGTGGAGATCTGAGCATAGAGCACGGCTGAAGACAGCCACCCACCCCTGTCCCGCCATTTAGCGACTCCCTCAGCCGCCACAGCTGCCCCCGYGGCCAGCCAGCGTGCCCTGACTGGGTGGCCTTCTGAGGAGCGACAGTTCCTCCATCTGCCTGCTGGTGGCAGCCGCCGTTAAAGCCGGTTCCAGCCGGTTTGGGCGCTCCCTGTGGCGCACGCTCCCTCACACCTCGGCCCGCCCTGCCCGTGCTCGGTGCTCTCTTGCCGCCGTGTTAAAAAGTTCAAGCCTCGCACAAGGTGAAGCTTCACGTGCAGCTGTGCTGGAAGTCCCCACGAAGAGGGACAGGGATGCATCGCATAGCCAAGCTCAGGCACACAGGAGAAGGGATAAAGCTGGCACCAACTCATCTCCCAGCTGAACCTGGAGCACAGTGGCCCACCAGGGCCGTCTACCAAGGCCTTCCAGGAGCCCGATGTGGGCACAGAAGGGTCGCGCTTGTGACGAAGGAAGCCAACAGCAGGAAAGCCTTTGCATTTCTTAATGCTGAAAATACTTGAAAATTCATGGAATGGCTGAGGTTGGAAGAGAGCTCTGGAGGTCAGTTTGTCCAACCTCCCTGGGCCATCTAGAGCAGGCTGCCCAGGACCTTGTCCAGATGGCTTTTGAGTATCTCCAAGGATGGAGGCTCCACCACATCTCTGGGCAATGCGTGCCAGTGCTCAGTTACCCTCACAGCAAAAAAGTGTTTCCTGATGTTCAGAGGGAACATCCTGTGTTTCAGTTTGTGCCCATTGCCTCATGTCCTTTCACTGGCTCTGTCCTCTTTTCACCCTCCCTTCTGGTATTTATATACATTCATAAGTTTCCCCCTCAGCCTTCTCTCCTCCAGTAACAGTCCCAGCTCCCTCAGCCTTTCCTCATAGGAGAGATGCTCCAGTCCCTTCATCATCTTCATGACTCTTCACTGGATTCTCACCAGTAGCTCCATCTCTCTTTTGTACTGGGAAGCCCAGAACTGGACACAGTACTCAGGTGTGGCCTCACCTGAGCAGAGGGGAAGGATCACCTCCCTTGACTTGCTGGCAACAGTCCCCCTAATGCAGCCCAGGATACCATTAGCCCTCTTTGCTGCAAGGGCATATTCCTGGCTCATGGTTAACCAGGACCCTCAAGGCCTTTTCTGCAAAGTTGCTTTCCAGATGGGTGGCCCCCACTATGTCCTGGTGCATGGGATTGTTCTTCCCCAAGTGCAGGACTTTGCACTTCCCTTTGTTGAACATCAAAAGGTTTCCATCAGCCCATTTCTCCAGCCTGTCAAGGTCCCTCTGGATGGCAGCACAACCCTCTGGTGTACTAGCTACTCCTCCCAGTTTTGCGTCATCAGCAGACTTGCCAAGGGTACATTCTGCCCTATCATTCAGATCTTTAATGAAGATGTTGAACAGGATTGGACCTAGTATTGACCCCTGGGCTATGCCACTAGTTACTGGTCTTCAACCAGATTTCATAGCACTGATCACCACACTCTTGGGCCTAGCCATTCAGCCAGATTTCAATCTATCTCACTGTCTGCTCATCCAGCCCATACATCAACAGTTTCTCTATGAGGATCTCATGGGAGACGGTATCAAAAGCCTGACAGAAGTCAAGGTAGACAATATGCGCTGCTCTTCCCTCATCTACCAAGCCAGTCATTTCATCATAGAGGGTCATCAGATTGTTTAAGCACGTCTTCCCCTTCATGAATCCATGCTGACATAAAGTGATTTGCCACAAAGTGATTTACCCCTTTGCTGATAGCGGTCTCACTCTTGCCTGATACCCCACTAGTGCTAATGCCACCCTGCCTGGAAGGTCTTTTGATGAAATTCACTTGACTGTCGTCTGTTCAAGAGACTTACTGGGAAGGGCTGAACTCGTCCATCTCTCTGCTGTCCTAAGAGCACAGAAGGGTTTTTCACAGAAGCATACCAAGCCATGTGTGCTCCAGGACTTGCTGAGAGCTGGCTGGCCAGCCAAAACCCAGAGCCACTGCCTTCAGCACCTCCTTCTTCACCAAAGCAGTCTGTGCCAGGAGCTTCACTCCAGGTCTGGCTTTGACTTGCAGAACTAAGATAATGTTGGCCAAGTCTGCTTCCACAACTGGGACTGCAGCCAGCAACATGCAGCACCAAACAGGAGACAAGAAACACCAGCATCCATTTGTTCTGTCTTTATTTACAAGGGAGAGGAGGCCAGTATTTCATCTTGAGAGCTGTCTTGGTTGCTTAAGCCCCGAGAAGCCTCACCAGTTCTGCAGGGCTTCAGTCCTTCTTACCTATGGCTGTACCTAGAATTAGCCAGTGCCAGCCCTTGATTATGGCAAAGCTGACATGCCTCGGGGAGTATCTGCAGACAGGGAGGGGGATAAAGGGCTGCCATGTGCCCCCATCACAGATCAAGAGGGAATGAATTTGCCCCAGCAGCAGTCACTGGGGGAGGTGTTTCCTTTCTTGTTCTCTTTGTTAAAAATCAAAGCTTGTCTCAGCTCACGTGGGGCTGGAGAGCGATAGAGCACTGAGTGCCTAAGATCTTAAGCTTTTAACCATGCAGAGCAAAACCAATGCTCCGGAAAGACTGAAAATCATCAGAGGGAGCAAGGCTAAGTCTCCCTGCTCCAGGCTTCGTGGGATGCCTATGAAACTTTGTTTTCGGTGGGGCAAGTCAGTCCCAGCAGTATGGGCCAAAGGATCTTTCCTGGCTACTATCCCACCACATCCCCTTCCCTGGCTCCCACCAAGCCCCTGCCCCAGCCCAGCTGCCTCACCGTGCTCTCCAGGCATCCCCAGACCTGCAGTACAACCCCACCAGGCTCTCCTGGGACACGGCTGTTGGAGCACTACCAGGTTAGGGGAGACTAATTCTCACCCTGGGCAAGGGAGGGCACTCCCTGGGCAGCGCTGAGGACAACATACTGCAGGGACACAGTGTCCTCCGCCAGGACACAATGAAAGGGACACAGGCCAGGCAAGCGCATGCTCTGAAAAAGGGAAGCAGAGGACTCCTGGGCATCCAGTTTCATGCTACCCAGCTGAGACCTGTGGATGTCCCATATGGGGATGCTAGGCAGCCCAGGGACCGCTACACAGTACTGCCCCCGCTCAGACAGGCTGCTCAGCAGCAGCCTTACATCATCTATTGCCCCTTTCTTTCAGAAGAGGCTGGTTCTCCCTTAACCGTATCTTACAGACCCAAAATCCCCAGCCAGGAGCAAAACCGTTCCAAGTGAGGAATGACAGACACACCTCTGACCTTCTGCAAGCCAGCCTCCAGGCTTAGGGTTGAGCCCAGGGCTCGGCTAGGAGTCCCAGCACACATGGCCACCAGCTCCAGAGGGGCTGAAGGTATCCACGTGCTGTCCCCACCCAAGCCAGGCTGAGACTGCTAAAGACGCAAGCTGCCATGTTTGTATGATCACATAGCCACCATCACCTACCAGGTCCTTGCTGGAGGGTGTGACAGCAGACCCACACCTGTGGTGGGAAGGGGTGTCAGACACAAAAAGGGATGCTGTTGAGGGACTGAGACCTGGAGGTGCAGAGACAGTCAGGGGAGGTATTACACATCATTCTCCCAGCTCCCAGTGGCATTGTACAGTGCCTGCCAGCCAAAACCAGGCTGCTCGGACCTGAACAGCAACAGCAGGAAGAGGCAACCCCAGCCCAGTCGCAAAATCCATGACACACTTAAGCTGCCACCTCCACCGCAGCCCATCCCTTCCCCAGGATGGAGACCACTGCGATACTAAAGCAGTTGTCAAACGCTCTTCCTTCCTTACCGCCTTTGAGGTGAAGATCTTGACACCAACATCTCCCAAGACCCTCTTCCCAGCCCCCTCCCAGCAACACTGAGCCTGGCAAATACCTTATGGCAAGTAATTTTACGTTATTCTGCATTTACACAAAAATAGAGCAATTCTATATTTATAGAGATTTATAGCCGGTTCCGTGCTGGAGGAGTTATTGAGCAAGGCCAGGAGCTGTGGGCGGTCCAGGCTCCCGAGCAGCCGGCTGCTTCTCATTCGGCATTTCCAACATACAAAATTAAAGGCATTCGTCTCCGTCTGGTTTCTTAAATAGATAAGGGGGGAATGAACGGACAGTATGTACAGAGGGGCAGTGGCAGGGCCCGAGCGCCCTCCGCCCCCAGCCTCACGCCTGCCGCCCGGGGTCAGTGAGGCCGGCTGCTGGACTCTGAGGGCTGCCGCTGGCGGGGAGGAGTGTAGCCATTCAGGTAGCCGTTGCTCTGGCGTTTGCTGAGTCCTCCATTAAGAATGTCCTGGATGTGCTGCACTATCAGGTTTATGGCCACTGTGAGCAAAAGGGAGGGAAAGACATGGGGGAGAGATTGCATTAGGATCACTGCAAATAAACTAGAGCCAAGCCAGAGACGATGACCCAGCTGTCTCCCCTGCTCCTATCCCCTCCTATCACATGGTGGGGAACTGCAACCCTGCGGGGAGGAGTTGCCCGGCTGGGACTTCATCCCTCTGCCCCGGCTAAGCTGGCACTCAAGCCAGTATGGTCAGGCTGATTCCAGCCAGGTGGAGACCTGTCTGTCCCAGTTGCACGTCTGGCCTTGGAGAAGCACATTTCCCTTTGTGTGGGATGAACCAGGAGTTTGCCTGGAGGCACTGCACATAGATGCACTCCCAGGCTTGATAAGAGGAGCACAAACTCCCAGTCACTAATGCTCCAGGCAGGAGCAAAGGGGAGAGGCTCATCTCAGCGCATGTGTGGTAACAGCATTCTCTTGGGTGGCAGTGGCCTGAGTCACCTCCGTGGCAGGTCCTGCTACCTCCTACCTAACTCCGCCACAACAGCCCAAAGCCGGCTGCCCGGACATAACAGCAGGGTCTGGGTCCACTCACCTTCATTATCTGCTCCTCTGGGAATGATCACGTCAGCATACTTCTTGGTCTGGGAGGAGAGAGAGCACTGCGTTACAGGGAAAGTGGAGAGCCACCAGGCTGGGGCACAGTCCCTGCTTCCTGGGGCAGGTCCTTCCCCTCCCCTTGCCAAACCCAAACCCGCTGGGAGGTATGTCGTTGCTGATAATACATTTTAGATGCTCTTATTTGTCTTCTGCTCTGTGTTTCGAGGGCCATGCTTTGCACCTTGACTCCATTTTCATGGGCTCATACAGATTCCAGTAGGAGGCAGTAAGAGCCACCCTAACAAAACCTGAAATTAAAAAGCCTCACGATTGCAAGACTCCAGCAGCTGATGCTTTTGGGAACAACCTCCCCTTGAATCCAGCCAGACTTGGTACAAGAGCAAGAGTTGGCACGCCTGGGCTGTGTGGACATGCGGGCCACGGCCACGCGATCTGCTTGGGATGGGGACAGAATTTTCTACCAGCACTGCTTGCGAAAAAGGTCTGATTCAGGACATGAGTCCTGACCTATTTTCACCTGCAGATGCCAGTCCCAGTTTCCTCCCCTATTTATGTCAGCTTTTACAACTGATCAGCTTCCTGACAGCCAAGCTCTACCATCAGTAGACAAGCCAGCCCGCTGGGTGAAGGGTGTCATCTGACACCTCCAGGTGCTTCCAGCCATATCAAAAATCACCAGGACATACTGGACCATTTCAGTGCTGGACCACCTGGCCCAGAGCTGGTTTAGGAGTCGAGTAACAGCAACAGTGGGTGCTGAGCCTGCTCGACATCCGCATGCAATTGCTCTACAGCTGAGCCCACCACCAGGTTGGAAGTGGGAGCAGACCACTGCAAAGCTGGTAGGCAGGGACAAAGCCGTTGTTTTCTACCCTCCTTGTTTCACATTTCATCCTCCTACAGACTCTTCAACAGAAGAGATTGATGCAGCATCTGCTGCTTTGCAAAGTTGCGGATTTATCTTGCTGGGAACTTGTAAGGAGGGGAGCCACCAAGCTGGACCTGCCTCTCAGGAAAAGCCTTTCTGGGATTACACTGGAATTGGACCTTGGTCCCCAGAGCCACAACAGGGTGAGACAGAGAAAAGGGTGCTGCCCAGGAGCCAGGAAAAGATCTTGTAGCACAGAAAGAATCAGCCCCTCTTATGGGAAGGGGCAGAGCTGGCCACATAGACAGGCACAGAGATGTTCCTGAGGCTGGAGGCACAGGTTCAATTCCTGCCTGTGGTGCTGGCCAGCAGTTCCCAGGTTGCAGGACTCTGCTGGCTCAGTTCCTCCAGAATAAGAAGAAATTCCTTATATAAATACCACATCTGCTTGAAAAGCCTTGAGAACCAAGGCGCAGTCTCCTCTCCACAAGAGCCAGGAGAGGTGCGCAATGGCTAGTCCTGCAGACGTGCTATTTCACCTGCAAGTTCTGCAGGACTGCAGTGGTCTCCTGCATGCAAAGTCCCTGTCTGCTAGGGAGCCTTGCCTCAGTTATCAGCTCCCAAAGTAGCTTCCTTTCTCCAGGCAGACCTTGCAAACCTGGCCCTGAGCGAGGTCTGTCATCTCTACACCTTGGCCCCTCACCAACCAGGAAATGCAACCTGCAAGGCCGCATCCCGCAGCACTGAGCGAAGGACAAAACTCCTCTGCTCTCCCAAGCATCCAGCCAGCAAGAAGCCAGCAGCACTGCAGGGTGAAAAGGGCAGGCAGGACAGCCCAGAACAGGAGGCAGACACAGCGGACACTGCCTGGGGACAGGGATCTCCCCTTCCCCGGCTAGATGCAGCCAAGGATTGCCCCTCCTGGGCTGGCATCTGCCTGGTGTTGGTTTGTCAGACCCAGTGCAGGAGGGGTTTCTCTTGCTGTGTCGGCCTTTCTATAGGGGAGGGTGATCTCACCAGGAAGGCACTGGCTGTATAAATAGTCCCCATCTCACCCTGCCCCAGCCAGCACTGGCACCCCCATTTTTACCAGTGCCTGCTGGGAGGGAGCAAGGTGAGACAGGCTGACCTGAGCTCTGGGGCACAAAATCCTCCTGTCTGAGGAGCTGGGCAGGGTATCAGGCATTTTTGGCAGACTCCTGTGGGTGTCACTCCCCTTACTTACTGGCAAACAGAACTCCTCGAAGGCAGGCTTGACGAAGGTGATGTACTGAGATAAGATCTGCTCGAGGTCCCTGCCTCGCTCACTGATGTCTCGTAGCACTGTGGGGAAGATGTAAGGCACAGTCAGTAGCTGAGACATGAGTCGCTCCATCCCCCTTCCCTTCAGTACATCCTTTGGCCAGCCACCCGGGTATTTTGCCTGAGGTCTTTGTTCCTGGAGGCTGCTGCCCACATGTCCGAGCACACCCCAGCCCAGCTACACGCTTTTAACCCGCTTCCAAGCCTTCCCGGGAGCCAAGGGCTGGCTGACCTGACCAAGGGCTTTTCTTGGCCTCTCTCCCTTCTCAGCTCTGCAGGCACATTCCAGCTGTAACCAGTGCCACCCCAGTCCTGACTGTTCCCAGCCTCAGCCCTTGCATCCCTCCTGTCACTCTGCCCTGCCCTTGGCCTAAGGATGGGGCATTCTCCCAGTCATCGCAGTGCAGAGGTGCCCAAAGAATAGAAAAGCAGTGGGGTTCACCCATACACACATTAAGGCGCAGTTTAACTCAGGTCTGCAGAGGTGAGGAGAGTAAAACTCATCCACCTACCCAGCTCTGCCAGGCTCCCTGTGCTGTCCCCAGCTGAGTGGGATGGGAAGGTGAAACAAGCACCCACAACCAGAGGCTGAGGGGGTGCTTGGAGGAGATCAGCTCAGGAGGAAGCCAGGAGGCAGGAGAGCAAGCTGGCCTCCTGCTTGTTCTGCCATTCAGGCCTTACACCCTGTTTGCATGAGGTATTTGGGCCACTGCCATCTCCGTTCTGAAGCCACTTCAGCATGGAAAAGTGCCCCAGTTCAGAAGGAATTCAATCCACGGGTAAGAGCCAAAACAGYGCTGTGGCCGAGCAGACAGCTCTTGGCTGTCCCCAAGGGGCTGTCTGGCTTCTCCCCAGCACGCTAACGCCTGGCACTGGGTTCAGAGCGAGCCTTCTCCACGTGCCAAGCAGAGCTGAGCCACAACACTGCCAGCTTGCGTGACCTGCTCGGCAGCCAGTGCCCATGTGTTTGCAGGGCCAGGACAGTGCTGTTCTCCCAGTGCTGGTTTGGCACCATCCCCGTGGCTCTGTTTGCCCTCGGCCAGCAGCTTTGCAGCATGCCCTTTTGCAGCCCCGCGCAGGGGAGGTGACGGGGGGAAGAAAGGGCTGGCAGTAGGACATGTGCCAGCTCTCTGCCTGCTCCAGGAACGGCTCAGCCCAGCCCAGGCTGCTCTAGCCAGCTCCTTGCCTTCTCCAGAGAGTGGGAGCAAGCCCCAGCTCAAACAATACAGAAAAACAGGCAAGGAAAATAAAACAGAGAGACTTTTGTTTCCCAGGTCCCACACCCTGTTTGTTGGCTGCTCTGGGGCGGAGAAGGAGCACAGYGAGGGTGTATTTGCAGCACACCCGGCCTGGGACAGCGTGCAGGAGGCCTGCAAGCTGCACAGGGTGAGTGCCCAGGCTGCAAGGGCTGATCCTGACAGGGCAAAACTCTCCTGCCCATTCCCAGGGCAGACCACAGGAGGGCAATCGCCCCCCACACAAACACTAGTCAAGCACCCACTGTCTTGTACCTGGCCCCAAAGCAACAGGTCCCAGCAACCCAGGCTAAGATCATGCACCCTATCTGGAAGTATCACCCTCTACTTGCAGGGCAAGCAAATGTCCCAAGGATGGATCGGCACCCGTCCAGAGCCAGAAGGCAGACATCACTCAAATCAGGCCCGAAACATGCATGTGACGCCTGACTTGGTCTTTGTTTTATGGAAGCTGGCTGAGGACRGGGCAGCGAGGGACCTCAGCCAGAATCAGCTTTGCACGGATCAGGCTGTTTGAGGCACCTGACAGACCTTGCCCCTTGTGCTCTGGTAGCAGCGTTATTCTTGGGAGAGGTGCTGAGATGAGGACAGTGCAACTTGCACGTACTGAACCCCAGCACTATTGATTAACTGAGCTGCCAGCTACATTTCCAGGAACCTCATCTCCCGCTGCTGCCCAGCTGAAAAGCCCATTACTGCAACTCTTCAGGACTTCTGGGAGAGCAAGATGACTCAGAGCCATGTCGCAATGCAAGATCCCGACTTTCGCTACAAACTGCCTCCAGCTACGTTTCAGGGACATGATTATACCTTCAGCACTTCACACACAGGCTCTCCTTTCCCAGAAATGCCAGGGAGACATACAGTAAACAGATTTGCTGCTGCAGTGGTCCTGCCAACTGCTGACAGCAGGCCAGGAGACTGCCAAATGGTCAGTTCCCTATCAGGAGGCCGATGAGTTGCCCTAACTAGGAGACACCAGCACCTCAACCAGCCCAGCTGCCCCTTTGCAAGGCTTTAGCGATTGATGGTGGGTGGGAGAAATACCCCAAGAATGGCCTGGGCCCATGTGGCTCAGGACCCCGTCCAAGAGCTGCAGCACAACAGGGTTTAGCTCTGTATTGTGGTTGGCAGCTGGATGGTCTCAGCTCTTAGTCAATGACTTCTCAAGCCCTGAGCTCACAGTTATATATCAAGTCTGAAGTGACTGAACCACACGCTCCAGAGTACGACTGGGATGCACACACGGTCATGTGGCGCTGCAAATGCACAAGGCAACGCTTTGCCTTCAGACAGCTGATACAGGGCACTGCCAAAAACGTGTGCTACCCCATGGCTGGGTGTGACCCCAAGTTCCTGCACAGCACTGTCTGCTTAAGGGATAAGGCTCACATTGCGGGATCTTGCAAATGCGTATCTGTGACCTGCTAATATGTCTCCCTGCAATGACTGTGCTGTCACCTCCCTGGATGAGTCATGCAAGAACAATGGGCAGAGTCAAGAAGGATGCGTAAAAAGGAGCTTTTAATCAGCACTCATGACATCCCAACAGCGGAGGAGGCTGTGTATCTGTCTGACAGCAGGAGGGCAGGCAAGACCAGTTCCATCGCAGAGTGGAACAGTCCCATGCACACAAGCAGTCCCAGGCTGACGCACTGAGACATGCTCCTCTCATCACAGCACAGAAGTCTGGACGGGACCTCTCCTCTAAGTCATCTTCTGCATCCCCAGACACCCTGTGGAGGCTGTCAGAGCCAGGCAGRGGTAGGGACAGTTCAGACAGAACTGAATTCTGCCCCAAGAGTCCCCAAATGCTTTCTTAGTCATCCAGGAGACTCAGGTGCTACATCAGTGACCCCACTCCTAAAGGCTGCTTTGAAATGAACTGCATCTCAAACCATGCAGACCCTGCAGAGCTGGAGTCCCTCCTATGTCAGCTGGCAACTCACAGCAAAGCCAGCTGGGCATAGGGAGTCCTAGAAAGGGATATTCTGGTTTCTGCGGCTCTTTGCCCCCAAACCCATCACCCCAGTGCCAAGTACCACAAAGAGGCTCCACGCTGCACTGGCTGTGCTTGCACAAACYAAGACGTAAAACCAAACTCCCTATCTGCATCCTCCACGATGGACACCCTCACACCCAAATGCCATCCTCGGAGCACACCCATACTTCAAGACCTGAGCAGATCCATCAGGCGCTGCCTTCTGATTGAGCTGTCGAGCCGCTTTGCCGTGCCCATTGCACCCTTCCCTGCTGGTACCTGCTGACCAGCAGTAGCTGCCATTCAGCTGATGGCACAGGGCTGGTGCCACAGGGCCATGTGAGGACACAGCATGCTCAGTGGTCACACTGCTGCATGCATCAAAGGAGGAATCCCAGACAAGGGAGCAAAAACCYCACTGAAGCCTAAGAGACGTGGAGCAAGGTGCTCCCCACTGCCATAAGCTGCCCTATGTGACATGCTGCACTGGGGAGGAAAAGCTCCCTGGCTCTTTGCTAGCAGCAGCGCAGCTTTGTGCCAATTCCAGTTCTGCTCCGGTCACTGTCATCTGCCTCTGTGACCGGCTGCCCAGATCAGTTAAGTGACATTTCTGTCCCTGCTGCACAAGGCATGTTYGGGCCTCACCTCTGCGGGACAGCCGGGTGTCTGCGTCCGTGTCCACGAAGAGCTTCATGCGGAAGAGATCCCGCACCTCCTGGCTGTAGAAGGCCAGGATGCCTTCGAAGAGCACCACGTCGGCAGGGTAGACAGTCACCGTCTCCTCTTTCCTAGCAGAGGGAAGGAGAGTCAAAATATGCTGGTGGGGGGAAACAAGCTAAGAGAGGTGGGGGGAAACAGCGGTGCTCCTAGGCACTGCTCCAACCCTGGGACATCACTGCTGCACCAGGGGGGCAACCGAGGAGAGGGCAGACCTACCCCACCACGGTGAAGGGAATCCAAGGCATACGTACACTTCCTAGAAGGACAAACGGCAGAGCAGGAAGCAGACTAGCCTTTCTCCCCCCACCTCGGCCAGCTGCTGCTTGCAAGTGTTATGTGCCAAGCTGTAAAGCCCAGAAAGCCTATGCATGGGGCTTGACCCACGGGAACCTGCAAGGGCCAGCTCTGCTCCCCTGGGAACCAGCACTCCCCTGACACCACAGTGCTTTTGTAGGAAATGGAGCAGGGTCACACCATCCACRACCAACACAGGCATGCAAAAATAAGCTGAACATGTGCAAGGGAAGAGTTACAGGAGCAAGAACTGTTGTCCTCCTCCTTTCCTGGCAGTGCCGGGCTGTTTGAGCCTGGAATACTTGTTAAAGCTGCAAACACAGAGTTTATGGGGAGGGGAAGTGTGGATGGGGGAAGAAAAGGGGGGCCATAACCCCCCTCCACTGATGCCTGCATCTTGCTGGATGCAACTGCATGGCTGCGCTGCTTTCCGGACCCTCAGACTGCACCTGTATCTGCCCTGGATCCTCTAACCAAGGGGGTTGGAGTAGTTAGCATTGAAACTTTCAGTTGGCACGTTAGATGCCTAAGAGCGGGCACAAGCAGAGGGGCAGGTGGTTTGGGCTGGCAAGGCTGCGTGCTGTGCTGCAGGGCGTTAGCAGAGGCACAGCGAGGCAGGGGCAGCTGTTAGACCTGGAGTGGGAGACAAAGTCATAGACGGGAATCTGGACCGTCTTCCCTTCCGTGATCTCTTTGAGTGTTTTCACGATCAGCTCGTTGTCAAAGGCATCTGAGGAGAGAGGAAACATTACCCGAGGCAGCTTTGCAACCTCTCCCACCCACCAGACGCTGAGCTTAGCCTAGCCAGAGCCACTGGCACCTCACAYTGGGGACAGACAGACGCACAGACTTGAGAGGAAAGCCCTGCACATCCCCATGGGCGTAGCAAGGCCCAGCTCGCCCAGAGCCCCTGGGGCTTCACTGCTTTGCACCAGCCTGGGACCTGGCCCGCAGAGATCAATACCGTCCTTGTATGGTGGCGCTGACAGCCCGGGCTCGCGAAGGCATCTCCTCCGGGGCTCCAGCCCTCAGAGAGACTGGAGCAGTGTTTCAGTCTCGAGCTGCCGGACAGACAGGGCTCTGTTTGCTCGGTGCTCGCTGCCTCCGGCCATTGTCCTCATGGGGATGAAGGGACAGCGGCTCTTAAATTTCCCCACCAAGCCCAGAGATGGTTCAAAGAGCCCCTGTTGTAGCAACAGGGCACGGCCCCCTCAGTGGAGGGGTTTGCAGAGCAGCTGCACAAGACGGTTCCCTCCTTGAAGGAGGGACACGGAGCTGCTGGCTCCAGGGAGGCTGTGCCAGGCCAGATCTCCCTGGTCCCAACCCAGCTGCACCAGAAAGGTTTTCAAACTGGGGGATGTTTTTGCAGGGAGAAGAGGAGTGTCTTAAGGAGTTTGAGGGTTCACAACCTGCCCTTTCTCATCCCAAACACTCCACCCCAGAGGCAGTTTCTTTCCCAAGAGACAGAGGTTGTACTGCAGGGGACACAGGTGGCCCCCAGCCACCCTGCCAGGGATGCACCCAGCTCCAGAAGAGCTTAACTAAGGCACCCACTCCTGCCCCACGCAGAGACAGAGTCCCAGTGTCCATGCAAGGCTCTTTACTGGTGGAGCAGGGGGTCCTGCTCCAGCCCTCACCCCCCACCACACGRCAGAGCCCCGGTGCTGTTCTCCATTCACCTGGGTGGTCAAAATTGAACTGGCCTTTGAGCGCTTTGGATTTCTGCTCTGAGGTGAGGACCCGGTAGAAGCTGTCTTGGCTCACGATCACCACCTGCTTCTGGCGGTAGTCCACCTCGTTCTGGCCCAGCAGCTGGACGATCTTGGAGCATACTGAGGACTGGGAAAGGAACAGCAAAGGAGGCAAGTCAGCAGCAAGTGGTGTCTGAGCCGCGCAGGGAGGATGTCCCCAGGTAACAGCCATTCCTGGGTGCATGGGGCACTGCTTGCTGGACCTCCAGCCGAGAGTTCGTGGTCCCCTCAAAGGCACAGCCCAAAGCCACTGAGGGAAAACTGCTCCGGGGCATCACCGTGGGGCCCTTCAGTATGAAAGCAGCACCGAGCCTGCTGCCTGCCTCCCTCTCCTGCTTCCCTATGGCCTGCCCACAGCTCCTATTCTGGGCACAAACTGCAGCAGGAAACCAGTCGGCTGCTGCCTGGGTTCAGCCGCACCCCCAGGGCCCCCGTGGCCAGCTCCAGCCTGCCCAGGAGCTCCCCAGGGAGCAGAGCTGTGTGTGGCACCAGGGCTGAGCCTCCTCCCTCGGATGCAGCCTCAGCCCCTTGGTTCCCCCAGCCCTGGTCCAGCCCAGAAACTCCACCACTCCACGGGCAGGGAGGGAGAGAGTCCTCAGAGAGGGAGAGCCAGGTTGTTTACATACCCTAAATAAAGCCCAGGATGAAAAGATACCAGGAGGAAAGCTCTGGGACTTTATCAGGGATCTCTGCCACAGCTGCCAGGGCTGGGAGGAGCAGCCATGAGCATATCCTGGTGCCTCTTGGCACACCGAGGCTAAGGGCACTGCAGAGCCAGCAGCTGAAGCGCCACGTGGCTCTGGCTGCCGGTGCAAGATCCCCATGAGCACTGCTGGCACAAGAACCGGCACCTCACACACCATGAGGAGCAGGCTACGTGCTGGTGGCCGGCATCGACTCTCTGCTGGCACCGCAAAGGCACCGGCTGCGTGGCCGAGGGTCACGCCAGACCCCGCCATCACGGCACAAATCAGAGCACAGCTTGGGGGACAAATCCCAAAGCCTGCTTCAGTCCCTTCTCCTTAGTCATACAAGTCCTTGGCGACTGCGCAACACAGCGGTGTTAACTGCATCACTAACTGGCAGCCGGTACGCCTGCCCTGGCCAGCGAGAGCCAAGGTCAGGCCAGCGGGGGGGTTGCTCTGCTGCCTGCAGGAGCCCTGTGCGTCAGCCCCGCTCCTGCCCTGCGGCACCCACTGTTTAAGAAGAAGGGGGTGCTCCTGGTGCCGAACTGAGCTGCTTCACCTCCTGCGAATCATGCTTGCTGCAGATGCCCAGATGAGTCGCTCCTGGCCTCGGTTACCACAAATACTCTCCGCTGAGCACTCTGCTTTTTGCAAAGAGAGGTTTGCTTGCCCCAGCCTGCCTGCCCCAGCCTGCCTCCCCCAGCCTGCCCRTGGCTCTTTCTATGCTCCCACCTCCCCACTGGCTCAACCATCTGCTCCATACCTGGCTGGCAACCTCCAGAAGCAGAGCTGAAGACAGCAGTGGTAAGAGGGAACAGGGAGGGGAAGGCATGCCTGGCAGAGGAGGTCACCCCAGCAGGCAGAGGGCAAGGCTGTTTGCCTGAGAAGCTGGAAGATTTGACGGCATTCCTGTCCCCAGAGACCATCTCTTCCCCTCCAGGCCAGGCTGACCTGACTTGGCTGTGACCGCTGCACTGTGAGTCAGCCCCAGCCCGGCTGGAGAGCCTCCGCACACAGCACTGCTGCAGAGCGAACCGGCTCGGGCTGCCTGACAGCAGTCCTTGTGGCCTTGGGCACAAGTTTGGGTTTTGGGTCAGGGATGGGGTCTCCCTGAGCATCCCACCTTCTTCTCCTGCCTCTCATGGCTGGCAAGTTGTGCTTCCTGAGCCACATCGGCAGCCCTGCCCTGCAGCAAGCTGCTACCACCCAGAACAAAGCACTGCAAGTCAGTGCCAGTCACTCGCCCTTCGGTACGCGCAGACACAAAGCCGGAGCCCATTCTCCGTTTCCTCTGTTTTCCCACTCCCCACATCCTTCTCCAGCCTGCGTCAGCCCTATTGCTTATCCAGCTGTATCCCACAGGTTTCGCAAAAACAGGGCGTGCACAGTGTCTCTCCTCCACTTTTCCTCCCTGCTCTCTCCCCCTGACGCTGCTGCCTTTCCATGCCGCCCGTGCAGCGAGGAGACGCGGCACAGCAGGGTTCAGCCTTGGCCACAGCTGCAGAGGACACCAAACTTCCCACGCGCTTTGCAATTAGGAATAAACCACCTTCCAGCTCAGCCACCCAGGCAGATCCCCAGCCTGTAGATCAGTAGGCTCCATATGGATCTGCACCAGAAACTGCTTTCCCCAGCCCGGGGGAAGGAGCAGTGCTCCTTTACTTTGGATCAGTGAAAGCAAGACACCAGTTGCACTCACATTCTCCCCTTGGACCTCAGCACACAGATGGACAATAAAACCATTTCAGGGCATCAGACAGTTCCGGCCAGTCTTCCTTCTGCCTTATGCACACTAATCCCTGGTCTACTGAACCTGGAAAGTGGGGAAAAGAGTCCCCATCAGCTCTGAAAATCACCCTCCTGTTCCATACCCTACAACTCGAGACATCCGACGGTGAGAAAAACCCAAGGAGAAAGTAGCCCTTGGCAGCTGGAGACAGGAACATAAGTCCTGGCTCACACGTACATCCTCCCACAGGGGCCCAGGACGAGGATCGGAGCGTATCCCAGATGCGTTTACCATCCAGTGCTCTGGGGTGGCAAGTGTCTCTTGCAAAAGCATCCAGGCAGATGCTACRGACCTTTCCCTTTTCTCTGGCAGGCTTTGGAGAGCTATCAGAAGTCGTGGAGAAAGATGATCACAAGGACATCCTGGTCTCAGGACAGAGCTCAGGTCCAGTGTACTGTGTTGCCCGGGTGGGCAGGGATGTCACCTCTGGGAAGAGGCACATGTGTCACCTTGGTCCCACAGAAGGCAGCTGTGGGCCAGGGCACTGCTCGCACATGATACCTGCATAACTGCAGTGGGACACAGGGATAGCGGGGGACACAGCATGTTCCTCCAACCCGAGGGTTGCGTTCAGCTTGCCTTAGTGGGCAGCAAACCTCGGCGAGGACTCCTGCAGCTTTCTCTTTGAGGCTGGTAAGAAATAACGCCCACCTCAGGTCTAAGTGAAGAAGGTTTTTCCTTTCCCCATCATCAGTTGTGATGGAAACAAGAATGGTTCGTGAGGGGCATTCCCTGATGCCAGTCTGAATACCTCCTACAGCTGGACAGGCAGTTTTTCCCCTTGGTTGATAAACACCCTATGTTAAGGAGGAAGAAAAACCAGAAATGTAGAGGTTACAAATTCCCCTACACAGTGGGAACAGAAACTCCCAGCCTCAGGAAGCGTCCCTCCAAATGAACGACACATGTCCCCTGCTTAAAGCCCCTTCTCCCTAACCAGCACTGCATATGTACATGTGACTAATGTTAATCAGAAGTGCGAAAAATCCACTAATAACTGGAATTGATAGTGGTTAGGCTCTGGGGAGGTCTGCAGATGCCCAGAAAGACCAAGACCAAAGCATGACTGCAAAGTACCATGCCGGGCTGCAACCAGCCTGGATGCACGGTAACCCAGGGGACGCGTGGTGCTGACACATGCACTCAGCACCCACTTGAAGGGACAACCTGGGCTCTGATTCCTTCCTTTGCCAACTCCTAACTGCCTGGCTCCTACCAGCAACCGCTTCTCCCAAGGGTGAAGAAGACAATTGTTTCTTCCCTGAGAAGCCCAGGACTGCAGAGGCAAATGGAGGATGACTTGAGGAAGACAACATGATGCTATAGATGAATCCCAATACAGAAATTCGGAGATGTGAGCCCCATCCCTAGCTCTGCCCTGCATGACACATCCCATCTGCAGGAAGATGAGAGGCATGATGGGGCTTCTCGCCTCTGCTTAGCCCCTTCCCCAGATCTACACTGTCCATGCACACCTCGCCGCAACCCAGAGCGAATGCTAATGGCGATTCAGCCGCAGCGCAGTCCCGGCAACAGGATGCTTTCTCAAGCAAAAGCCTTCCCCTCCTCCAGAACTTGTTTAAAACTAAATATAGACAGGACACAGCAGCCTCCGAGCCTCCATGGTTGCCAAGTGGACCTTTCCCATGTTAGCCACATGAAACCGATGCAGGACTTTCCAAGCATGCAGGCAGGGAGCCCCAGCCTCTCTGCCATCGTTCATGACTTTCCACATGCTGCAGTGAAGGGAACTCAGCTCCAGGTTTGAGCAAACCGGCTGCAACCCCCTGAGCTGCACTCCCCCAGGCTTTGCGCTTGAGCTGCTCCCTGGGAAAGCTGTGCAAACCAACCCACACCACACACAGACGGTTGAGAGGGAGGTATCTGCACGCCACAGTGGAAGAAGGGAGCTCAGAGAGATGTTATTCCTGCACAGAAGCGGCTGCAGCTCCCCTTGCAGGATTCCTCCTCTGAACCAAGCACACAAATAACCAGTGTTTAAGGAAGAAGTACAGCTTTATTCTGCTGGGGGGGGGGGAGACGCAGAGGGCACCTGGGGAAGAACTCCAGCATATTTTCCCAAAACGAGAGAGGTGGTGCACAGGGGAAGAAACTCAATAGATGGGTGTTCAGAGCCCTACCCCTGACATTTATTTGAAAGATATTAATTACATTACATATTTAATTCATATTCACTCATGGCCTATAGCCAGCTGCTCAGATACTCTTCAGGAGTTGACTAATTCCCCAATATTATTATGCAGATTATCCCACAATCCCTCTTGGGTAGCTCTGATCAGCCAGTGAATTACGATTTCAGATGGGTATTAGAGAGAAAGCTGATGGACAGTGCTACAGTTAACCACCATGTGAAGGTACCAGGAAGGACACAGCTGATGCTTTCAGCCCCAGGTTTTCTGTGGCAGATGGGGCAGTAAGGCACTTCTGCCTCAGCTGGTAAGGCCTGTCCTGGGCTAGGAGGAATCCATAAACCTTGTGCATGTGGATATGCCAAAACCTACTCACTCAGAGCAGTCCATCCATCCCCACGAGCCTGGCACTGCAGAGGAATGTCTACACTGAGCTGCTCGCTAGGCTCCCAGTACAGCAGCAGGGAGGACCTCCCATCCTCCCAAGGACTCTAGACTAGACACCTACCAAAAGCAACTTACACCAGATAAAGTGATTCCAGCCCTAAAGAAATACAGAAGCTGCCAGTCCCCTCGGAAGCAGGTAAAGGGAGAAGGGCTGTGCCAGAAGCAAGACCTACCAGGAGAGGCATGTGCTGGGCTCCAGTGTGGAAGGAAAAGAGGCACAGACTCCTGCCACCGCTGCAGGCTGCTCRCCCTGAGCAAAGACGTTGCTCACCATGAGGACAGTGCTCCCCAGCAGAGCAATGCCCTTGGCCCACAACAAATACTACAGCCAGGAGCAAGGACAGACTGCAGCAGTCGCATCCTACCTCCCACCAAGGAGAGAAGCCCAGAGATTATATCTACAGACACCACTGCCACGACCCCCTTCCTGTAGGATGTGGATGTGAACAGGCTTGGCAGGGTCTGTTGATAGCTTTGCATCCACAGGAGCTTGGCCTTGTTACATGCTTGTGGATAAAATAGTCTCCAGTTTGGGGATCTGGCGGGATTTTCCCTAAGATCACATCAGGGACCACTGGGATTACTTGTTGCATTTCTCTGATGTCCCCTGTAGCATGGTTCCCTTTCCAGGCATCACAAGGGACTTTTACTCAATTGGGTCCTTGAAACTAGGAGCTGTAGCAATGCTGTCCTTCTCTCCAGCTCACCTCCTGCAGCACACTAGTTGTGGATTTTGGTCTCTTCTTGTAAGGTTATGTTAATTATAGAGCATTAAGAAGTGCTTGGTGGACGGGGGTGACACACAGAACAGATACCAAATTGGGAAGGGTCCCAGAGCATCTATTAAATGTCTGCCTGCGACTGCAGAGAGCTAGTTCATGACCCACGCAATCCTTTCCACTCCTAATGGAGCACATCCGTACAGCAGCACTGGGACTGGAAACTTGCTATTCTTGTACCAAAAGCCTGGGCCTCCCCCCAGAGCTTTCCCAGGCAGGTTCACCATTCCTGCCTTTCCCTTTGTGAGCCACAGGCCAACCAGTCCCGGACTGAGATAGCCAGGTTTCTGTTCACTCACCCTAGGACACTGCGCATGTGATCAGCCAGTCCTGGGCTGGAGCATAAACAGRCACAGACACAAACACAGAGGATCTGAACACAGATTACGCATGGGGTGGAAAACACCCCCCCCTTAACACAATCCCTCCCAATCCACTGGGTTTAGATGCAGAATATTTTTCTCGAGCCCCTGCTGCAAACTCCATAGCCTGGAGCTGGCTGAGCCCATGAGACTATGGTAAGCAGGCTCCATAACAAACTCGCACATATTCAATCAGTAACAGGAAAGGGCTGACGCGTCAAAATATCCCGTGTATCAGCCTGATCAGGGGCTGGCCCAGAATAATGTTCTACTAGAAAGTTTGACAAGTCTCTAGCACGCATCGACACCAGCATTTAACAAGTCAGATCTTGTGATTCAGGGCTCCTGCCAGCCACAGAACGTCACCAGGAAATGGTGCTGAACTGCTGCAATCCCTGCTAGTCCCCCTCCCGTGGCTCCCCCCTGGGTCGCTGCCAGGTCTCCCCCGAGCTTCTTTGCCTGGCATTCAGGTGGTGACACGGTGGCAGTGACCCCCAGCTTGCTGTGGCRGACCTCAGCCCTTGCTAGTGTAGGGGTCTGAGCTGTGTCATGCACAAAGCCCCATATGGAGAGGGAACTGCCTCATACGGAGATGCACTGCAGCTGGGGCCACTGCTTCCCTGGGGACCAACATGTTGGCTGTCCCACCCTGGCTGGGTGATACCAGCCTTCTTCAGTCTTCTGGCTAGCTCACCCTTCTAGGCAGCCAGCTCAGCCTCAGACAGTGTTTTTGGTGTTTAAAGCAGAAGTGCCTAATGGATGAGGCACTTAGGGACATGGTTTAGTGGGGCTTGGGGGTGTTGGGTTGACGGTTGGACTTGATGATCTTAGAGGTCTTTTCCAACCTTAATGATTCTATGATTAACAGTGAAGAATACACCTGGCTGAACACATGCTGCAATTTTGGTGCTCTGCAGTCTGGAAACTCTCAGGCTGCATGTTCAAACAGACATTTCCAATTTCATGTGCTAACTAAATACCCAAACAGCGCAGCCACCGGACCACAGTGACACCCATATTCTGCCCTCACTAGTCTGAGGGCCAGGCAGCCACGGAAAGCATTCAGCCCTTTGTAAATCTGTCTTTTCTTACAACCACCTGTTGGAAGGTAGCAATCAGCACCTCACTTTGGAGCATGTGGGGACAAGCAATTAATGCTTCACCCCGAGTTCAATGAGCCCTCCCCACCCCTGCATCCACCCCAGCACCAGATGCTTCCACTGCTGCTGGGAGCAAGCCATTCCAGCACTGCCGGCAGAGCTGCAAGGTTCCAGGAGCTAAGCTGGAGTGAGGACACATGAAGACCTTAAGGAGGTATCCCAACACTTTCCAGCTCATCCCAGTAGTCAGTTTGCTGAACTTTCCTCCAGCCCGCAGCCTGGCTGCCTGCCTTGCATGCTGCAGTCCTTGGTAGTCAGGAATCTCTTGCGGGAAGAGGGAAGAAGCTGTTAGCACAAAGACCATGGATACAAGAAGGAAACAAGCTTTAGGAGAGCACTTGAAAGCATATAGGATAAAAGAAAATGCTACAACCAGCCTTGGGAATCCCTCTGAGGAAATGAGGCAGTTGCAGTCCTCTCCGGCTTTGGCACAGGAGGGGGTCTTAATGCCATGTCATCTCCTCCACATCAGGAGACTGCAGCAAGCTTTGCCTGGGCTGCACAGTGCTTGGATTTCGGGGGACAGTGGGAGAAATGCTGCCTCCCAGCAAGCTTTTGTGAAGAGCCAGCTGAGCTGACACAAAACAGCCACCATGCAGCTGGCACTGCCCTTGTAGAGGCTGCAGCATCAGAGCCTGCCCCGGACCTCTGCGGCTCCCCAGTTTTGCTCCCAACACAGTCCAGATTTCTTTTAAGAGCCAAACACAGGAGGACGCTCAGGTTTCTACCTCCTATTTGAGTACCAAAAGTTGCTCAAGCCTCTTTTGTGCACTAGGGAACAGCAGTCAGCCTTTGAATTTGAGTTCTCATCAATTTGCCTTTAAGAAATACCAGCCAAACACTCCCCCCAGCTCTTCGGGGAAGGCTGGCCGCTTCAGATGCCAGCTTCCCCAGGGCACCACGCGACACAACAAGTTGCGGCAAGCTACAAACAGGATCCCTTCCTTCCACAGCCTGACTGTGCTGGTACATCGAAAGGGATGGGGGGGGGGGGGGGGGGGGATGGGGGAACCACAGAGCCTTTTTCCCCCCATCTTAGACTCAACAAAAGCAGCAGAGGGAGGAGCTGGGGGGGGCCTTGGAAGGCAAATGTCCTCCGTTATCTTCGGGCTGGTGTGCTGCCAAAGGGGTGTGTTATGACAACAACCCTCAATTGGTGTGAAGGCAAGTCGGATGGATTTGCCGCCTTCCCAGTGGGAAAGGTGCCTGCTTTGCTTTCCCTCTAGGAGCATTTTGTTTTCACCCAGAGCCAGCACACCGGAATGGCAGCCCCTGGGCTGGATTTTAGCTGCGGGCAAGCCCTTAGCTAAGTAAACGGCACCAGCCCCACGGCTGCTTTCCCGGAGCGTGCTGCGGCACTCGGCATTGCCCGGCACAGGGCACTGTCACTAGCCAGATGGGGGACAGCTCCATTGCACCTCTGCCTTGCAGCTGCATCAAGTGTGAATTTGAGGGTCTGTGTGCACAAGCCCCAGGTCCTTTTTTCCTGTTGCTTCTCCTTGCACAAGGTTTTTTTTTTTGCCAGCATATTTCTTGCAGCCGTTTCCCACAAACTTTGTACTGATCTGCTGGATTCCCTTCAACGGGCAGCACTGCACACAGGTTTTTAGCAGCCGGCAATCACTGGAGGGGGGGAAATCAAAGCTGAGAGACAGGAAAAGCCAGTTAGTACATCTCCCTTGCTAGAAAGAACCATTTCCCTATTTTTCTTTCTAAGGCAGCCTGCTGCTACTAGGCATTTTCACTTTGAAGTTGAGAACAACTGTGGCGGGCGTATTGTACTGTAATCACTGCTTTTACCTTGTGGGCCAGAGACAGTGTTCAGAGACATAACAGTTCAGCAGCACCAGACACAATGTTATTGGGACAGCTACAGAGAGGCAGACCCACGCATCAGAGAGCAGACAAACCCAGCGCATTTGAGTCACCAGGAGCTGTACTGCAGGAACAATCCAGCTTTGGTTCCCAGTGGAGGAGATTGCATCCTCTCTCACCATCCCTCCCCTGTTATATCTGGATTTTTCCCCCTTGCAGTAGCAACAGAGGTCCAAGAATCAACATCTCTAAAGACACATTCTTAAAACACTGTTATTATGGGCTGAGGTACGGCAGTTGGGTTATGCCATCCTTCAAGAGAAAAAGGGCCCCCCCCTTCAAACACGAAATCAGCCCAGAGATATAAGGCTCTATCTTCATCTGTGACGGCCCACATTCAGTTTCCTTAGCAAGAAATATTTCAAAGGTATTGCTATTTGCAAATCTATTCATGCTCTCTGAAATGCAYCTTAAAAATGTAGGTAGAATGTCTGTGCTGCCCTGCATAGGAAGGTTGATTAGCTGTGGATCTGGTTTTACTGCTCTTAAATAAGAAAAAAAGTAATTTTCTTTTCATATTAGGATAGAAAGCAACCTACCTCAGGTTAAACAAATAAAGAAAAAACGACTGTATGAAATAACTAAAAAAAAGAAAAAAAAAAAANAAAAAAAAAAAAAAGAAAAAGCCGTAACGTAGCCGGAGTCGCCCTGCGCTGCAGTTTGGGTGTAGCAGCCCTCCAGAGAAAACCCGCATTACCCCCGGAGCGGCTCTCCCCAGCGCGGCTGGCCCCGCAGCCCCCCGCCCCGCTCCTACCTGCCGCTGCCAAGGACCATCCCCTCCCGGGCGCAGCAAGGAGGTCGTTCTGCCGCTGTGAGTCAGCATTTACTGCAGAATTTCCACTCCTGCTACCCCAAAGTTGGCCAGAAAAAGGCACCCCCATGCACGACCGACACCGTTAAAAAAAAAAAAAAAATTAAATAATTGCATCGCACCCAACGCCGCGGGGCGAGCAGCCCTTTGGGACACTGCAAGTGAAAGGGTGACGAGGGAAAGCGCTCATTAAAGCCACGGGAGGGAGAATTTTGCAGGGGGGGGATGCCTCCTCCACCCCGGCCGGGCCGGAGCCGCCCACGCCCCGCGCAGCCCCCAGCCCTGCCCGCTGCCCTCGGGCAGCCCCCCGCGGCGCGGCGGAGGGGAGCCGGTCCCAGCCAGGGGGGGTAAAGCCTGCGCCCACCCCACACCCCCCCCTCCACGTGCCCCCGGGACTCCCGGCCGCCGAGCTCCCGCAGCCGCCGCCCGGGGAGAGGCCTCGGCAGCCCCGCTCTCTCCGCCGGCTCGTCCTTCCCCGGGCCGCAGCGTGCGCCGCCGGGGCGGCGAACCCACCCGGCCCCGCCGCCGCCGCCGCCTCCCCCGGCCCGGCCCGGCGGGGCCCCGGGGCAGCGCACGTGGCGAGGCGGCCGCTCGGACCCGCCGCGCTGCCATGTGGCCGCCGCGCCCGGCGGGGGGAGGCTGCGCCGCGGGGAAAGGCTCTGGGCTCCCCCCTCACCGCAGCGGGGCCCCGTCGGACCCCACCGCGAAGCCCCCGCACCTTGCCGCTGGCCGTGCCGCCGCTGACCCCGATGAGGAAGGGCTCGCCGCCGCTGGGCTGCCCGTGCTCCTCCAGCCTCTGCTCGCTGTCCCCCGCCATCCTCCCCTGCTAGCAGCAGCAGCAGCGCCGCCGCCTCGCCTCCTCCGCCTTCGCTCTCCGTGCGGGGCTGGATTTATCTGATGAGTCAAGGGCCTTCCTCCCCGCCTGGTTCACATCCCCGGCGCTGCGGCTCCCTGCCAGGTGCCTGCCGCAGCTGCACATGCTCCGGCCCAGCCTGCCGGCGGGCGGCACGCCACGGCACGGCACGGCACGGCACGGCACGGCACGGCACGGCGGCCACATGGGCCCGCACCTCGCCGCCGCCCGCCCGGGGACAAAGGCGATGCGGCCGCCCGATGCACCGGCCCTTGCTCCCTCTCCCCGCCGGCCTAGTTTGCCCCTCTGCCCGATGAGTCCCGCTGCCCCCTTGCCATCAGCCTCCAGTGAGTGCTGGGACCACACCAAGGTGGTCCCCAGCAGGACCCCCATTACACGTCCTCCACCCTGGCTTCTCCCACCCCACCCGAGCCCTGGTCCTGCAAGCACTTAGGAACGCTTATTAACAACCCAAGACCAAGAATAAAAATTATGCTTATGTCTTTGGCAAATGGGACCCATCTGGGAGGAGCCGCGAGCACTCCAGAGGCCAGGATTCAAAGTCAAAATGCTCTTGACAAAATGGAAAAAG
The DNA here is from genome assembly GCA_035582835.1 of Phoebastria nigripes. Classification (NCBI taxonomy): domain Eukaryota; kingdom Metazoa; phylum Chordata; class Aves; order Procellariiformes; family Diomedeidae; genus Phoebastria; species Phoebastria nigripes. Next base: position 2,898,363 of record JAYKAV010002442.1, on the reverse strand, counting down.
GCTCGGCAAAATGTAGGGTGCAAGTCCCTGCGGGCAAGTGCCAAGTACTGTACTTAGGTTGGGGTAATCATCCCTGAAAATGCAAGATGGGAACCTGCTGCCTAGCCAGCCCTTTTACAGATAAAGGTCCGGGAGTACAGTGGATCAAAGAGTCAATGCCGTGCTGCTGTGAAAAAGGCAAACATCCCACTGGGACATGTAAACGTAGGCAGGACACGGTAGCTAACCCTCCGCTGGGAACCAACGCCACTGGGTACCGTGTTTCAGGAAAGGTGAGGCCTGATGGAGAGACTCCAGCGGGGTCTCGGGAACAGCCTGGGGTCTGGCTTTGCAGAAGGACCGCAGGAACCGTGCATGTTTCATCTGGGGAAAGAGATGGCTGCGGGGACACATGATAACCGTTTCCAAATACACAAAAGGCTGCCACAAACAGGAAGGGAATACATTTCTCTTACCCATGGGGATTAGAACAAAATGTTGCCAGCTCAAATTGCAACAAGGGCAATTCAGGATAGACATTCAGGGGCATTTTCTAAGTGTGAGAATGGTTAAGTCCTGGAATAGGTTGTTTAGGGAGGGTAACGACTCTCCACCACTGAGGGTTTAAAAAAAACACACTAGGCAAGCTCCTGTATAGAAAGTTTTTAGTAGAGCTGATCCTGCGTTGGGGCAGGAGATGGCCTAAGCAATGCCCTAAGGTTCCTCCCAGCCCTGTTCATAGGATCATAAGTTTCAGTGAGGTTTTTAACTTCAATACAGTGAAACAGGTGTGGAAAGGTTTGCCAGACGGGGTCCCACGTCCCAGCCCTCATCACGCAGGATGTGGGAGAGGATCTCCTGGGAAGGTGTGGCCCCTCTCTGCCCACCGCTCCCAATTCCCCTCCAACCGTGCCCCCGCGGCTTGTGGCATGGGAGCACAGCACCGCGCGCAGCCGGTGCCAGGGGAGGAAGTGCTATATGCGGATGAGAACTTCCTGCGGGGATGAATTCTAGAGGATTCCCACGGCCCCATGCCAGTTTCCAAGCACTGACCGTGGGCACGGCTCCTGCGCACACCGCCAGGCCCCAGGAGCTATTCACAGCTCGTCTTTCTTACCCCCATGCCGACACACCCATATCCGAATGGCAAAACCCCCTCAGCGAGTCGTGACATCTGGGTTATTTGGTTCTCCTCACGCCTACGCTCACTGCTGCCAGCCTCTCTGCTGCCCTGCTTGGAGGCAGATCAAAACCTCTGCTGTACTGAAGCTGTTTCAGACTGTGCTGTCTGTCGACCTCAGAGCTGAGCGTCTCTGCAGGATGCCCGTTGTGGCATTTCATCTCCAGTACCCCTTTCAAACCAGACGCTTGACACGTGGCAGGAGCAGACACACTTGTAGAGGGAAGGATAAGTAAACGCCTCTTGATGGGCCCTCGAGGGGTACGAGCTAAGGATATTCAAGGCTTATTTATACAGGACACAAGGAGAACTTGCAAAGATCAGATTAACGTCTCTTTCAAAACCAGGCCAGGGCTGTAAACTGGAAGTGAATCAAATCCAAGTCCCAGTTAGTTTTAGATGGCATCTTTCCTCAAAACTTATCTGAGAATTTTACACACACTTCTTCCTAGCTGCCAGTCACTAACATACTGTGCAAAGCAGCTTAACCTTTTGTTCAGTTTAAGTCCAGACATTTCAGTGTATGAAATCTGTTTGGACATGTCTCTCTCTCATCTGATTTCGAGGTTACCTCCCTAAATATTACCTCTGCTGTAGCTAGAATGTTTGTAGATTGCACTGGCCCCTAACTCATGCTTCCAGAGCTATGGACTATGCAAAGGTTTTCCCTTTTCTCATATCCCAGGCTTGTTAGATCAAATTAAACTGTACCCAACTCTTCATCTGTCTGTTACATGTTGATCAAAGCACAGAATGCTGTTTTAAAAAGGAAATGCCATTGAGGGTAAAATGCCTTCTGTTGTCTGAAAAAAACCTGCTGATAAGGATCTTAGTGTGATTCAAAATGACAGGATGAAATTACAAAGGATCACCTCTACCTCCAGTTCAAAGCATGGACACTAGAGAGGAAAGACATTCATGTCATTGACCGTCTCCTCCGGGCCTGGCCTCTGCTGCACAATTGCTCTGTGAAGGACCATGTTCAGTATCGATAACTGGTATCGTGTGAATCATTTCCCATAGCAGTTTAAGAGAAACTATTTCCAAATACTGCCTTGATCAATACCAATACGTCTCACAGCCAGTAAAGCCAGGGAGCTCTAAAGAGAGGGAGAGAGGGCAGAGGACAGCATACAGCAGAGCCAAGTGCATGAGGTGGCACACAGCAGGGCACAAAATATTATCATGGGTCCTGCTACATCATCAGCTGTTAATATCTTCCTGCTGCTCACCCTAAACTGAAATATCTGTCCTTAATTTCATCCCTGTCTCCCTGATGGCTCTCGCTCCGTTCTCTCCTCCCTTGCACTGGACTCTGCTCACGGCCAGGTTCTGCTCTCAGTTCTCCCCTATCTTGCAGAAAGCTCCCCAAGCCTGGAGGCGGCGCCAGGACTTTCCTCGGGGCACAGAGGGTGCTTAGCTGTAACTTTCAGTGACGCCTGACTCATTGCGTTTGCGTAGCCACCTGCACACATGTGGCTTTCGTGTTTCCTTGTATGCAAATGTCACCAGGCCCTGGAGGATTTGTTTGCTGTCTAATCTCACACCCTCACTTATTACTTGMGCTGCCTTCTCTGAACAACGGCTTTGTCACCGTCTTTCTGAATGGAGTGTTTAATTTATGGGCGACGGCAGGGCTTTTTACCTTCCTTATTATTCACTCAGCTCTGCGCACGTAATCCCACAGTGCATTTCACCGATGGCAAACTCCTCCGTTACGTAAGGACAGGCAGAATCCTGCCCTTCCCTGCCTGCCCTGTTTCCTTTTCTGTATTTCTGCTTTCTAGGTCTCCTTACCCCATTACAACTTGTGGATTTGGTCTAGTTTTGTTGCTCCAGGTGTAACCGCTGGAGCCTCAATAAAAGTCAATTAATCTCTGCTAAATCCTTGCCATTATTTCACTGTCCTCGTTAGTGTTCTTAGTCTCATCCCATCTGCGAATATTTTACGCACGCACAGCAACATACGATTTACTTCCCTGCTTCCAGTCCTTTGAATTACTGAATGCAGTACTCCGCTGCTGGCTGTACAAGGAGAGAATGGACCGAATCGCAGCAAAAGGCAGGCAACAGTATTTGTAAATACTTGGTCCTGGAAAAGGCCTCCCGCCGCTATGCRCTAACAGGGTATTCATGCCATTGGCAAATTAACCCAGGGCACAATTTTAGAAACCAGGAAGGCTGCTCCATACAACCCCTTGGCGACTGCGGTGGGAACACTCAGCAAAAGCAAATCTTCCCCTGGAAACGGCCTCCGAGCGGCTCGGAGGGAGCCGTGTGGGGCACCACGGCCCAGCAAGACACCGGGAGGGCAGTGCTGGCAGCAGGAACCCCACCACGGGCCCTGTGCAGGGCCTGGGCAACACCAGAACCAGGTGTGTGGGACTCGGGGGATGCTGGGGCAGGAGGACGGGCCCCCCCCCCGGCCGCAGGGATGGCGCCTGGTCCCGGCTCCGCTCCCCAAAGAGCGCCGTACCCGGGGACCCCCGCCCCCGCCGCCATGACAGGCTGCCCGGCGGCCCCAGGCCGCGCTCCCCGCGACTCAGCGGGAAGGGCAGGGCCGCCCCGCCAGCATTGACAGCCGCCTGGCCCAATCAGAGCAGCGCCTGCTCGCGCTTTCCCCGCCCCTCGCTCTTCCCGCGGCTTCTCTCCCAGCGCCGCGTCGATTGGCCGGCGTCGTCTCCCGGAAGCGCGGGCGCTCGCTTCCGGCTGTTGCTAGGCGACGTGACCCCCGGTAGCTTCCGGGTGGCGGGGTTTATTTCCGGGAGCGCGGCGGCGTTACCGGGGCGGGGGGTGGTGGTGACACCATCATGAGCACCATGTTCGCYGACACTCTCCTCATCGTCTTCATCTCCGTGTGCACCGCGCTGCTGGCCGAGGGTGAGTGCCGGGCCGCCGCGGGGCGGGCTGCGGCGTCGCTCCCTCAGCGAGCCGCGGGCCGGTGGRGCCTGTCCTGGCTGGGCGCTGGTGTGAGCGGGGAGAGCTTGGGGCCGGTCCTGGCCTGGTGGTGCCGTCCGCGAGAGGCGTCGGGAGGGCCCGGGGTGGCCGGGAGCGGGGCTGGYAGGAGGCTGCTGCTCCTCGCCTGTGCCGCGTCGCCCCCGAGCGCTGGGAGGGAGCGGGTTAACGGGCGGGACTGGGGTCACTGGGGAGGGTGGGCGGAACGGAAGGCAGAGCGTGGTCGGAGGGAAAGCAGGACAGTGAGGGTGTGAAACGAGGTTCAGTTACTCAGGGCCACCTGAGGCCTGGTGCTTGGAGGCCGGTATAGGGAGGGTGTAGGCACCCCGGAGGGTAGCAGTGAATAACTCTTAAACAAAACCGATCTCTGATGAGAAGAGGTGGGAATTGGGCTTGTTTGGTCTAGAAGGAGGAAGGCTGTGGGAGGGTCGGCTAACAGTTTTCAGTGTGCTGGAAAGAGAACACTGGTGGTTTTCTGTAGTTCTTGTGGGAAGGCTGTGACAAAATTGCCTGAACTTGCAATGATGGTGATTTAGATTGGTTGCTTGAAAAGGCTTTTTAAGTCATAGGGTGTTGCAATAGCTGTAGCTTTTTAAAGTCAGGTTGGATAGATAACTTTTGGGGTAGTCAAAGTCAGAGGCTGCTCCCTCTTCCTGGCACTGAGCTATAGCCCAAAATCTCCTTCATACCAGAGCTGCAAGACACTGTCTTTGGGCATTCAAGGGCAGGGAGAATCTCAGGTGGAATATGATACTTGCTTTTTAGGAGCCCTACTGCATTGTATTTGGGGTTAGATGGTGTACACACCTGTTGCCTTTCACAGCACAAAGCTGTGTTGACCTCAGAAGCATCTACAGTGTTCCCTTCTCTGCAGCTGGTGATCCCTGGGTCTCAGTAGCACAGTCCTGTTACCAAAACAAAGCCAAAAAAAGGGCCAAAAGCTTTGTGTAGGAGCTCAGATTAAAATGTTGACAAACCACTGGTTCTGCACTTGTGGCACAAGTTGTTTTGATCGTATTTGAGTGCAAGGAGTTAGGCTGGAGAATCTTTTGAGGTCTCTTCTAGCCTAACATCTTATTTGCCTTTTCAAAATGTGCTACTACTAATGGGCAGGTCCTGGTAGGAGTGGGAATTATTCCTCGGGCCTTAATTAGGTGCTATGAAAATGCAGAACTCAAAGATGTTTGTTGCCTTAATCARCTCCTGGTTTTAAGGTGAGCAACAGCTGGTAAATGTGAGCATGAAGGAACTGAATGAGTCCCACAAAACAGCAGTGCTCAGTAAGATAGCTGGTAACTTCTAAAGGCATTTAATTTATAGACACCATTGCTACTTGGAACTTGAGAAGGGGGTTTGAAGGAAAGTGATGATATAGCTTTCCAGTGATTTGTGGTACCTTTGCTGTATTATAATGTGGTTTTGTAGACATGATGTGTATTTTTTTGCATATGTATTTGCTAACTTGTATCCCTATTATTGCAAGAGGTCTTTATTTATCTATTTACTTGCTGAATATTTGTTTCAGGTATAACTTGGGTGCTGGTATACCGAACAGACAAATACAAGAGACTAAAGGCTGAAGTGGAAAAACAGAGCAAGAAATGTAAGTACTCTTCAGGCATTAGAGAATGTGTCTTGCTGCTCTTGTTATATTGTGCTTTAGCAGATGTCAAATTGAATAGAGACTGTGCTCTGAGAAATTCCTGCTGCGTCTTGTGCTAAGGCAGAGAACTTCCTTCAGCTTGGATTTCATAGGAGCCTAATTTTGCAAGTTACACAAATCCGTACTGAGGGGACTTATTTCCGTCCTTAGTTCTTGTCTCTTGCTGGAGGGAAGGTTAGTACAAAGACCTGGTGCCTTACCTGAATTGCCCCTCCTCTTAATGGAGGACAGGAGGAAGTAAGAGGTCAATACTGGCATCTTTTTTTCTGAACATGAGTAGCCAGTGTCTATATGTGTATGTAGATTCCTCTAGATGCCTGAGACAAGTTCAAAGATGCAGTTTCTGCTTTTCAAGGGCAGTGGAGAATTTGAGATCTGTAGTAAGAAAGAACTAGGGTTGAATAATGAATACCACAAGAGGAAAGYGTTATATGTAAAGATTAAAAGTGATGATTAATGGTGGGGGATGAGTAAAGACAAAGCCATGGTAGAAAGGTCTGAGCTATCAGCTGATATAAAAATAAATTGTACTAGTGTAAAGTGGAAACAAATAGAATTGATTAGGAAAAAAAGTCCGAGGTTACTTCCATAGAGAGGAGATCTGAGAGKCCTGGGAGGGGTTGAACAAAGGACCAGGGAGGAAGGGAAAAGGGAGCTGAGGGTGAGCAGTCAGAAGATATGCATTGGATAGTAAGAGGAATAGTAAACAGGAGGGTCTGAGCATGGAGTGTTTCAATGGACCTGTCTGTATCAGAAGCCAAGGAGCAGAGGAGAAATTCAGCTGACATTTCAAACTCAACTGTATGCACCCTACACAAGTTGCAGCAGTAAGAGACTGCACACAGCAACTGGGGCCAAACCTGAGCTGGTTTTACCTTAAAAATATTTCATCATGATGTCAGCGCTCTTAGTGTGTGAGAGAACAATATTATCAAAGCATGCTCTTTCCAGTCTAGCTTATTCCAGCCTTCCCGTGRGCAAAATAAACTAAAGAGTTGAAGTGTAGTCATGCTTGTGTCACAGCTCCTAAATTAAGGGCTTTTGTCATCACAGCAGTATCAGATGGGGATTGCATCTCTGCCTGCCTCACTTTAATCCCACTTGGCTGACAAAAATGTGTAGGGTAGAATTAGCCCCAGAAGAGCAAGTTAGAGAAGTAGTTGAAACCCAGCTGAAAACTTAGAGTTAATGTCCTAGTGTGTGTGTGCTGTGGAACTCCGAAAGCAGTTAGCAGGGCTTAATCTCTGGGGCTTAATGATTGCTGTAAGAGTTTAATGCTGTTTGTTTTTATAGCTCTCCTGATATCTAGGCTATAATCTGTGAAGGGAAAGATGTGAGGTTCATGCATTTCAATTAGTTTCTAACCTCCGTGTTTGATTTCCCCACCCCCAACAGAAAAAAAAGTAAAACTGAATAAGGAGTCACTAAAAATTCAGCTTTGCTTCCCCCCCCCCCGTACTAAGGACAGCTGGCTGACCTGATGGCTTACAGACAACTTGCAAAGTAGACCACTTGAGCCACACCTTTCAACTGTTATCTAACACATCTGAAACAGGAAAAAACACATTTGAGATCCTTAAGCTCTCCCATGAGAGCCCTAGCAATCCTTAGGATTTGCAAAAACAAATGGGCCAAGTAGTGTGCTTGAGCAGACATTGTTACTCACAGTCCTTAGTTTCATCTCTTCCTGTCCTCTTTCTATTGAGAGGTACTACGTTGTCTGAGACTGCTGCAGAGATTATAGTAAATGTTCTGGGGTAAATGTAGTGGCAAATTTGCAAGGCTGAAGGCTGTCTCTAGAATTGCTGCTGTGTTGTCATGTATGTTCCCACAGACAGGCTTGCGAGACTGCCTGACAGTTATTTGTTCTGCTCGAACCATAAGGGAAGTAGGGCTGTAGAGTTCCTCGGGGTTGGCATAAGGCTTAATAGTGCTGTCTAGAGTGAAGCTGGGGTCTGGAGGAGCCCTCTTGTTAGGGGAGGGAGCAATAGGTAGGCCTGAAAAGAGTCAAAGTGCTCTCCAGTTGGGTTTAGAGTTGGGGGCCGTGGGGTTATGTGGACTGGGGTTGGGATGGGCTGATCAGGATCGCCTGGCTGGATTTGGCAGAAGAAAGGTGTGAGAGCATTCTGTGAGCACTGGGTGTGTTGTCATCTGGCACCTCTCTCCAGCATTCCCTCTGAGCAGACTTCCCTGTTTTTTCCCCTTGTGCTAGCCTGCCCATCAGAGGTACGCTTGTTCTTTGGAAAAAACAATTGTGTCTTACTACCTTACCATGGAAGAGATGATGTTTAGGTATCTTGTCTGGGCTAGTATGGTTTTCTTAGCAGTTGTGACTGACTCGCATATCACAGGCATTTCAGAAGCCAGCACTACAAATCCTTGTGAGACTTTAAAGGCTGGGTCTCTATTTCACCTGTGCTTTGAAATCAAGGCTAGATCTGTGCTCAGCTAGTACTTCCTATGGGAGAAGAGTCCTAATGCTCAGATCTCTAAGCTGGTTYTGTGAGCTAACAAGGAGCCAAGTCTATTCATTGGTGGAGTAGATATGGTACAGATACATGGAGTTTAGAGTAATTCAAAGGTTGCTATCTGTTGTTAGACCATAGCCATGCTTTATCATCCTCACTTCTTGTAGTACTCATGTTAAAGGTCTTAAATTAAAATGTCTCTTACTTTCTGGAAAAGCTCTTCTTGCTGTCAGCAGAAGAGCATTTGCAGATGAGCAGCCCATTTACTGTGTTATAAGTTCACTATGCTGGCTTTATGTTAGCCTTTTTTTCTGCAGTGGTGGTTGTTTGCAGATGCTTGGTGAGTGCCTGATTTGGGGTCTTAGTAACTTTGACCTTAGGCTTCTGCTTTAAAATATTGGAAATGCTTCAGTACTAATTAATTGAAGAATGGAGAAGCTGTGGCCGACTGCTTGGGCAGCATTTCCCCTGAGAATGCTTGCCTGTGAAGAAGGGATGTATGAGAACACAGGCTTTCCTGTATTCTGCTTCCCACTGCAGATAATCAGGAGCAGAGCTTGCCACAAAGCTCTTTTCACTACACTTGCTGAATCAAAAGTACTGTCTAGTACTAATGACAAGTCAGCAAGGGTCATTTGAGCCAAAATTGTCCCCAGACTGCTCAGTTAACAATGTAATGGCCTCTTGACAGAGTTTAAAATTAACCCTTTAAATAGTCTGATATTTCATCCAGGGTTTTGAAATTTTTTTTATTATTTGAAGTGTTTGGTGGAGTCAGCATTGGTGACTTATAACTTGTTGATTCTGAATATCATCTTAGTCATACCTAGCTTCCTTTTGTGCCCCTGTTCTCTAAAGGAATAAAATGTTTTGTTTGGTGTGTGGAAAAGGGGTGCTGGTATCCCTATGCAGAAATGATGGAATTTCTTTCTTTTCACTTGGCAGTGGAAAAGAAGAAGGAAACAATAACTGAATCAGCAGGCCGACAGCAGAAAAAGAAAATAGGTAAGACTGAGAGAGGAGTGCRGTGCCCCAAGAATGAGGAAAGGTTGAGAAACTTATAGAAGTGATTATCCTTTACTTCCTTTCAAAACTATTTATTTAAAGTGGTACTAGAGCTGATTCTTGGCTTGATGACTGGAATAGGAACACTTTTGCCTTACTCTTCCAAGACAGAAGACATCTAGCCTCCTGATGGTTTTAGTTAAATGCAGAGAAGGGCAGCATCACTGAGAGGAGCAGCACTTCTTGCTGAACTGGTTGCCTTTCTCTCTGATTTGAGCCTTTATATCCATGACTCTTATTAAATTATGTTGTCAAAGCTCTTTGCTGCAGTGCGCTGTCAGCTTGCAATAGCTATATGACTGTACGATTGTGATTTTTGATCTTTCTAGGTTTTTTTCTGTCATTTGAACACTTCAGAGCTGAAGGTGTTTGCATGTTAACTCTAACTGCGCTTAGATTTATTTAAAGTTTGATTAAATTACTTTTGCTCAATTTTAATTAGTATTTTATTTTTCCATTCTTTTTCATTGTCAATAAGCTTAAGTCTTTCAGGGTAAAGGTRACTCTTTACGTACTGAACTACGCAAGAACAACGTGGTAGATGTTTAATGGACATGAGCTTTAGAAAGTTCTGTTATCTGCAGGACTCTAAAATAAAATGTGCAGCAGAGCCCAGTTAAATAATTACAGAAATCGTGGCAGGAACACTTCTGAGAGCTCCTGGGAGTTGGTTTCCTCATTCCTCTGTAACACCAGGTAGCTGGATTAGTCATTTGATCTGTACAAAGCTTGGGAATAATTATAAACATATCTTCAAACAGTTCTTCCTAGGTATAAAACCTGTTATCATTAGACTCCCGAAGGCRCAGGAGCCAAAATTCTTCCTGTTGTGCATTTTCAGTTCTTAATCTTGAATAATCCCTGCATGGGATGAATACTGCTTGGTGGATAAGGCAACTTCTCAATGTTAGGTGCTGCTGTTACATATGGTCACTTTTGAATGTGTGGCAATGACTTTTTTGCAGGGCACCATCCAAGCTATGTTCCTAGTAGAGAGTATTTTACTTGTGCTTGGACTAAACTAATAAACAGTAGAATCTGAGGAATTCAGATGCTCCACCATTTTTGTGGTTTTTTTTTTTTTTTATACACTGAAATAATCTTGTTTTGCAAATGAAAAACAAAGCACAAAGGGACTAAGAACGGAACTTAGGAAATGACCACTGATTTTGTTTGCTGTGATGCTTGCTGGCCAAGCCTAGGATACTAAGACTGATTTTTTTTTTTTTTTTTTGCAAGTGCTGCATAACTTCAGTGTCTCACTTGTTTTCAGGCGAAGCTGAATTCTTAGTGTTTCTGAAAAATCAGGCCCTAAATGTCAAGCTGGACACCCAGAAAATGACTCACAGCTGTTAACTGCTTTTGAAATCTCTGATCCCAATAGCTTACTGGATGTCAAATAATTCTGCAAGATGAAGCACTGTTGTAACAGCAAAYTTGCTTGTGCTGGAGTTCCTTTAAATTCTACCATTCTAGTTAAAAAAAAAAAGCTGAGGCTTTACAGATAAGTCACAGCTGTGGTACAGACCTGCCTCAGTTGCCATCTGTTTTGGACACAGAATAAGGCAGGAGGTGTGTGTATGATATTACTTGGTTACGTAAGGGATGAATCATGCATATGTACAAGGAGGTAGGGTGAAAGTTGCGTGAGAAGGCTTAATTTAGTGTTTCCTACTCATCAAACTTCTTATTTTTAAGTGTAAAGTGAACCAACTTCAGTCATGTTGTGTCTAAATGACCTTTCACACTGCTGGAACAGGACACCTTTAACATCATGGTGCAGCCTTCTGTCATTTCAGCTTAAGGAGTGCGTTTGTTAGCTTAAACTTTGCTACTGCTTTCTGCRTCCATGTACCCCTAGAAGAAAAGACAGTGATGTTCCCAGGAGTCCACATGAATGCTGGGTAGACAGCAAAACAAAACAAACAAAAAAACCAAACCAAAAAAAACCCCCAATGCTGGCAAATGAGATTATTGCTGTATCCCTGTATCCTTATGGTTTGTGTTCCAATGAGCAGAATAAGATGATTTTGGACTCCAGGGTGCTGCTTGTTGACCCAGTCCTCTCTCTCTGTGCCTCTACCCAGCTGTATAGCAAAGTGCTTAAAGGCTGCTTATGTATGACTTGGGCAGGAATAGACAATTTATGTAAGGTGATAGGATACTCGGAGCCTGTTTGTTTTGAATTTGTAGAAATGGGTGAGAAACAGGTCAGGTGTATTGGGGGATCAGGGCTGTATTCTTTATCCATATGTAACCTTTAGCCCATCTAAATAGATGGTTAGTTATGTAGCAGAGGGAAAAAACAAGTATTTGTGCCAAATGTGATTCCTAAAGAGCTGGCCTGTGGTTGCTGAAATGTCCCAGAACAAAACTCTCCACCTGGGTCAGGAAGCAGGTGTCTGGAAAGTTCCTGCCAGAGTGGATGGTTTGTAGTTAGGAGCAATTGAAAATAGCAATAAGGATTCTAAGAAATTGGATAGGGGTGTTGCTATTGCTTTTCATAACGCTTACTGCGAGCCCCTGTATTTAGCGGGGGCTTGAAAGGTAACTGTTGAGCTTCTGTGCTGTGGRTCTCTTGCACTGAAACTTCAGCAGGGATCCACTGGGCAACTTGAATGTTGGATAGCCCTTGGCAGTCCTTCTGCATCCCCCCTCTCTTCGCTTACATTGTTCTTTGGATATTTCTTCATCATCCACATCCTTACTTCAGCTAGGTGTTGCTTCCAAGCCCTGGCTGCCCCTCTGGATCCTCAGTCTGAGAGGAGCATAGTGGACAAGGAACGATGGGGATGTGGGACAAGAAAGGTGACAGGTGGTGGATAATGCTCAAGGCCAGAGCAGTCCTCCAATGAGGGGCATGGAAAATGCCCTCTCAGAAAACTGGGCATCTTTGAAGTTTGTGGTGACTTAAGGACAGACTAAATTTCTGAAGTAGTATTTTAAAGTATTCTCTGCAAAGCATAGTAATACACGCATTACTGAAACKCATGTAGAAAATATCTTTCCTCTTTGGAGAATCTTCTAGGTGTGACAAGGGTCCAAAATTCATTACTAAGAGCAGCAGGATATTAGCCTTGCTGAGGCGTGGCTCCTGGCTCTGTGTATGGTTTTGGAGTCCCTTCTGACACCTCCAAAATGAAATCCTTTCCTATGTAATATATTTATAATGGTGAGCCTGGTGTGCAGCAAATTGAGACTGCTCTCTTTCGGAAGTGTGATATAGAGRCACTGTCTCTGTTTTCCGGCAACATTGTTCATGCTACTGTGTGTGTTGGTTGAGTTAGCAAATTTGACATTCTGTGCATTTCTTTCAAAAGTGCTGAATGTGTGATTCTAGCTGCCTCCTCTTTTGTGCCTGCTTTGCTGCATGTTGCTGTGATRGAGAAGCAGTTGGCTGGGTACGGTACAGTTTTTCACTTTCTACTGTCTGGCATAAAGAGCTGGAGTTGGTTTTGGAAGTGTTATTTGTTTGGAGAGCCAAGAAGGTTAAGTCTTCCTGGAAATTAAAACACTCTGGTTTCTAGGTTGGTATAACTGATTATAACTGTTGTTGCTTTTGTCTTTCCAGAGAGACAAGAAGAGAAACTGAAGAATAACAACAGAGACTTGTCAATGGTAAGAAAATTAAAGCCAGTTCCCAACTGCTGAAGATTTCAGTCAGCTTTCCAAAAGAAGGACTTTGTTCAATTGGCAGACATAGCAGCTTTTCCTCCTGAAAGGTCTGTCTGCATTATCTCTAATAGCTACAGATTTTAGTATGAGCCACAGAGTTCTCCAGCAGTTATTGCCTCATCTCATGCCCAACCTTAGCTATTTTCATCTTTGTAAGTCTCCATGATGTTTTCAAAGTAGAATTGTCTGACCTCCTCTTGTAAGTTCTGTCTTCATAATGATCCCCTGCTGATTGGTTGTATAGGCTTAAGGAGAAAAAAACAACCTGTGGAAGGCAACGGGACAGTTCTTGAGCACTTATTTTTTCCCCTGAAGCAGCTCTTCACATCAGTGGTCCACTCTGTGGCTGCCTTTGTACCCAGGTGTTGACCAAACTTCTCTTTGGGAGTTCTCCAGTCACTTTTACAATCCCTCTGGCCTTCTGGGTCATCTTTTTTCCTTCTAGATTCTAGTGATGCTGTACAAAGCCTGTTCTTAAGGGTGTGAGCTATGTAATCCCTCAGTGTAGGCCTGTTTTGATTCTCTGACCTTTCTGCTTGCAGGTTCGGATGAAATCCATGTTTGCCATTGGCTTCTGCTTCACTGCCTTGATGGGAATGTTTAACTCCATGTAAGTATCAACCTTCTGGATTTTTCTTAAATTTTCATGGTGAATATATTTTCCACGTTCCCTCTATCACCTGAAGTGTTACAGTGACAGAGTCCATCCAAGAACCATAACTAATCTGTATAACATGGATCAATATTTCATATGAAGATGCGGTTGTTTGGTCACCACATGCATGTTCTGCTCAAGAGGGAACACTGCATGCTGAATGCAATCAAATTGAATAAATTGCATTCAATCTAGACACAACTCTAACATCCTTTCTGCTTGGGGACATCTTGATAAGGGCAGGTTTGGTAGATGTTGAGCAAGCAGCTACAGTCTTCAGCTTCTTTAGCTTTGCTATAATAGTGTGACCAAAGAATGCTTTTGCAAGTAAAACTGTGTCAGCTCCCTTGCCCTTAGAAATGAGCTGTAATTGTAGAGTCATTGTTGCCCTACTTAAGATGATCAGAGTCAAAATACTAACAGGTCCAGGCATGGGCTCTAATCTTCCTTTGCTTTAAAAATGAYCTAGGATAGGTCTAGTTTTAAAAAAACAAAGACAAAAAAAAAGCCCAAACTGGTTTGCTTGGTTATAGACAACTTTGTTTCAGACATGCAAAACTGAAAGACTGTGCTTGACTTTTAAAACTTGATTCAGTCTTGAAATGTGAACTTCCCATTGGCTGTTAAATCTGAAGGTAACATGAATATGGTTAGTATAACCTTCGGGAGGCTGCTTAATATCTGGGCAATATATTTGTCCTGCAAACAGGAATTTACGTTCTTGGGCACCAAAACCTTTGGCCTCTGTGCTGGCAGTCCCCAGGATACAGTCAATTGTTATTTTACTGCAGATCTGTGGGTGGATAAATTGCAAACAGGGCGTAACATAATAACAGAAGTGCCACTGTGTGGACTCTTTCTTTATTCAGCTTAGTCAGATTTAAGCATCTAGCATTCCCTGGAATGCTGTGAAACTGGGCAGAGGAACACAGCACTAAAGGACTTAAAAATTTGGGTACAGTCTTGAGTCATTGATGTCTCATTTCACTGCAGCCCTGAGCAGGGATGGAGGTGCATTGTGAGTCACGTGCCCAGCAACATAGCGTCTGTGGGGGATTTATAGTGCTGCACCTGAGGCCTTCAAGTGCTTGCCTAGCTATTTGGGTGCAATACAAACACCACCACCATCTCTGCCCCTGAAACAAATGGAAAAACAAACTAAAAAAACCCACCCTACTCTGCCCACTTTCCTAGAGTGGGAAGAGGCAGTTCAGAGTATGCTATGACTGACAAGTGTTACAGGACTGTAAGTTCATTAAGAGCTTTAGGAAGGAATTGATTTTGGTTAAATCCTGTGTGGCTCCTCCTTCCATAGATATTAACCTAAAAAATCAGTTTATTGGTTTCTTCTCCTTTAAGACCACCAAGTTTACATGTCTTGTTCCTCTTTGAGGATTCCTGCCCACAGAGACCATGCTACAAGCCACAGAGTTGACATGAAGCTTTTGGGCATATCTTTCCTTTAACTGTCTCTTTAGAGAGAACATGAACAGCAGGAGTATCCAGAGAGCTCACTGGTTGTTCGAATTGAAATAGCTTTCTTGCTAATAGCTGAGGCTATTGAATTAAAATCTGAAGATTTGGCTGTCTTGCCTTTGGGGCTAGATAGTTAAATTTTTGCTCCTGGTCTCAGTACAAGGTAGCTAGTGCATTTGTATCTGAAGGGAAGCTTTGGTGGGTTGTACTTGCACTGTTTGAAGCTGATAGAATGGTTTGATGGAGCTGGTTCTCACTTATGTACTGTCATTCTCTTGATATAGCATAAAGAGCAGCTGCTTGTCTCAGGAGGAGAGTACTTCAATTATGAATTCAGGAGGTTCTTAGGCTCCCTCTGGGAAGCTGCTACTGCCAGGTCATCCATGGAGGYGCTGTGGGTGTGGTATGAAAAGGAGGAAAAGGGTGGCTGACACCTGCAATGGCTGTAGCCTCATTTGCTTGCCTTTCCTGTTCTTGAATGAGTTCATTGCTCTGGGGGACAAAAGGAGCAGGAATTGCATGGAAATAGCATGATGTGCTGCCCTTTGGACAAGTACTATGCAGACGCTGCTACTCTGTGGCTGGGCACATCACCTTTGCCAAGTGCCAGCTTAGCCAAAATGGAAATTACTGTGATGACTGGCTTGCTCTCTTAGAGCATCAGTAGTAATGGGGCAGCAGGTTGGACCATGCTGGAAGGATATGTAAGTGTCARGAAGGCTGGTTTAAACCCAAAGAGCAGAATGCTTAAACGGTAAGCTAGGGCAGCGAGATCTGTAGCGGTGGTGGCATCCAAGCAGATGGGATTTCTCCTGGGAGAGGRATTAGCTTCTGTGTGTCTCAATTTTCTCTTGTCAGAAACTTTTTAATGCAATCAATTCTCTGTCTTACTTTAGGAGTTGTGCATTTCAGTACCCCTTCATGATAACTGTGAAAACCTGCTGGAATTAAAAGCAGGTACCTTGGGGTGCTACTGCTGAAGTACTTGTCACTCTCACAGCAGGAATAATGCAGAATTTTAAGCCGCTGGGGGATGTTACAGGGAGATAAACATCCGTTCCTAGCTCTTTTGCCAAACTGCCTGTGAGATGTAAACAAAGTTGGCGTGTGTTTAAGCTGTAGTTGTGTGAATGCATCTCCACAGGAAAGAAGGCTCATTTAGGATCTCTCGAAACAAGAAACACCTGTTAGAAAATCAGCACATGCAGAGAAAATAACATCCAAATATGCACATGCTGATGAGGCATCATACACACCTACTTCAAAAGATTGGGTCGACTGTCTGGGTTGGGAGAGATCTTTGYGAACTGGCCAGAATTCACACCCTGCCTGATGCCCTGGAATGTGGACCTGGAGGAGTTCCAGGAGCAGGACAGGCTGCTTGGAATATGTGGTATYGTCCAGCCTCTGCACTGCCTTCGTCTTGAGAGCTAATGCAGAGAAGACTGTTGGTATTAAAAAGCATTCCGTTGATGGCTCTCTTATGCAACCTTCTTGTGCTGACAAGTATAGCTCCTCTAGGAAAGGAAAAGGTGTCTTTGGTTTATGCTTTGCTTAAAAAATGCTCTTTTGCTTAAAGCAAAGAATCCATCTTCTTGCATTAACTGCAATACAGCAGGGTGATAGTCATCCATCATTTATTCAAGTGCTGACTGTGTTCTGGGAAGTTATCTGCTAAATTTGACTTTTAAATAAAATGCACCAGTAAACTGCACAACACCAACCAAGATTTTACAAACCAACGGCTTGTCCAGCTGATCACTTAAATCACTATGAAACACTTTGGCTCTGACTATGGCAAAACTGTTATTGAGGGAAGCCTACTTACCCTGTGAATGATTGGGTGTGGAGAAAGGTGTATTTAGTTGTGAGAGGGGTGTATTTAGCCTCCTTGGTGTAGTGTATATAGAGGTGGGCTGGAGAAGGCAGCGTGGCTTTTTAGCCTTCTATGTGGTCTTATCTGTTCTGGTGGCCTGAAGATGCTCACTTGTTCTTTCTATAGCCAAAGACTGTTACTGTCCCCAGTTGTGATCCAGTGCTCTCTTTTCCAGATTTGATGGCCGAGTGGTGGCAAAGCTTCCGTTTATCCCCCTCTCATACATCCAAGGTCTCTCCCACCGCAATCTTCTGGGTGAGGATTACACCGACTGCTCCTTCATCTTCCTCTACATTCTCTGCACAATGTCAATCAGACAGGTGAGTACATTGCTGTGTCTCTTGCATGCCTGGAGCAGGGAAAGCACATCTCTGTCCATAAAGAGGAGTCTATTACTGCTGTCCAGTTTTGCATGTATAATCTTTGATCTGTTTGTGGTTTCTGTGTTTGCCTTCATTCCTATGCTTCATATTCAAAGCAATTCTAGGTTGGGATCATAAAAACAGCCATTATCCTGGACTAGTGTGGAAGACTTGACTGGAGACTTGCACCAGGGCGCTAGGACAGAGTTGGCAGAAATGGATTGGTTCCTTGTGTGTGTGTGTGTGTCTGATAACTTTGTGGATTGACATACCAAGAGAGTGGCTCCATCAGAAGTCAATCGAAGTACTGCTTCTTAGTAATTATGACTTTACAGTAATATGAGAAAAGAGAGGTGTAACATCTTCAGGGGAAACTTTCTTGGTGGCTTGAGGTTCTATAGAGGTTCAATCAGTCCATAAATTTGCTAGAAAAGTGAGGAAACCCTGTTCTTTTGGGTTTGTCCTTCCTGTTTTTGCTGACTGCCTGATTTTTTTTCAGAGTCTTAAGAACTTTACCCTTGGTATCAAGTCTCTCCCAGTCTTAGGGATGTGACRTAGAAAGGCGGTCTGGTATGATAAGCCAAGAATAGGCTACACATAGCTCCCCAGCAAAGCTGGTTAGTCCCATCTTTTGAAAAGAGAAGCATCAGTGAGGATAAGGGAAGTGCCTGTTCAGGAAGGTTCACTAGCAGCTTAAGTGGCAGAATGGCTGGTGAGGACAAGTGGGCCTTCTCAGTGCAACCAGAAGTCTACTTTGCCAAATTTCCCCAGAGAGAGCTGGGGATAAGTTAATAGACTCTAGGGGCTGGATGAATGCTGCTGCAACTAGCTGCAAATTATCTGCTCTTCTGTATTTATATTTCCTTTTTCTTTGATTCACTTCCTGAATTCTTGCTGCTTTTCTCCTTGACTGACTTGTTGCTTTTCCTCAGGGGGTGCCGAGGGACTTAAAGACTTAAAGCAGATCAGCAAAGGGAAGTGGTGTGTTATGCCAGCTGTTGTTAGAAGTTTGGGTGAGCTTGATGGAGCAGCTTAATAATAGAGAGTTCCTTTAGTCACAAAGTGCATGCTTAGTGAATCGAATTCTCCATAGCCCTCTGTATTGGGTGCTTGCATTGAAATGGATCTGTGTCTGGTCCTATGCGAAAGTAGATAATGAATTGTAGACTAATTTATGTTGAAAGGGTCACCTGGAGATCATCTGGCCCACCCCTCACTCCAAGCAGGGCCAGCTTCAGAGTACCAAAGGCCAGGGACTTCCTCATTCTGTTTGCTGCAAGACAAATCTTGTTTCGCTTCCCAGTAACTAGAGCAGTGTTTGCTGCTTTGAAAGAAATGAGACCTTTTTGGCTCTTAGGATCATCTTGCTGAATTTCTGGGATGCTGTGGTCTGATGCTGTTCCTTCAGGCAATCTTGTCTGGTGCTGCTCTGTGTTACTCACCTGTTACATGGAAAGTCCCTTCTTTCCAATGTTGCAGATGAAACTAAATAGCACCGTCAGCAAGATTTTTCTGCACCCTTTGGGTTGATCGGGGAACTCCCTTGCTGAAAAATCCCCCATGGATTTTTTTTGTCCAAAAATATTCCTGTGGTTAGTTTTAGTCCTGGGCATTTCCGTATGTTTCCTATTGTGAAATCAGTAGACAGCATGAACTGAGTGGTGGTCCGGTCTGGTTCTGGGCAGAAATGCCAAGCTGTTTGCAGTGGTTTGGGCTTTCAAGAGAAATTCCAGAAAAAAATTTGCCCTTGTGCTTGAGAGTTCATGCTGATGGCCCTGTGGAGGACGGATGTTACTTTGTTGCTTTGGAGAAGGGTGGTTTTGCTCTGAAATGTTAGATTGCAGTCTTCACAGTGCTGCCTTATCTACGTGATCGCGGTTAACTATACCTGCAGTTCTCCAGCTGTTAGGCAGTTCAGTTTCTTCCTCCTTGCTACGTGGAGGGAAGGGCAGAGACCAGCCATGTTAGTTTGTGCAAAAGCTAGGAACTGAAGCTGTGATTGCTTGCATCCTGCTCTTGGCTTTATTACTATTTGAAAGAACTGATAACAGCATTGGGAAGAGGACTTTGAAGGGCTGTGAGAGGCCAGGGGAGAGGAGAAGAAAGTAATTAAGGGCTTAAAACGGTGCCAAAGACTTGCTTTTGGTGCTTTCGATGACCTTGGAGGTGAAAGCTCTGTGACCTTTGTGTTTCACTGTGTGCAAAAGGGGAAATCTCGCCAGGTCAGCTTCAAAACAGCTGTTAGCCCAAGGGAGGAGAACTGATGTGGGAGTTAGTGTCTGGCTTGATGCTGCTGACACAGGAGGAGGAGTGGAAGTGTACCAAAAGCCAGGGAACAGGTTGTGAACAAACTAAGGAGACCATATATCCCTCAGCCTTCCCTTAAATCCTGGAGCTGCCTGTGAAGGGGTCAAAGGCAGGGAAGAGAGACGTCCCTGTGGAGCTCAGAAGTAGAGGAACTCTTGTGTGTGTGAAAAAAACGTGACCTGGAGGGAAATGCAGGGGAGTACATGAGGGTGGGGAGTCTAACTGGACGATGATTAAACTGACATTAGTGGGATGGGCAGTAGCAGCATCAGGCAGTCTCTTCATGTGGTCCTCAGGCATGTGAGGGTGATAAACTCTTCAAACACGGACTGGGAAGCTTGCTGCCTGTGACCTGGCCAGCATCTCCCGAAATAGTCAACTCGCAATGAGTAACTTCCTTTGCGCTGTTCCCAGCTCTCCCTGGCACGTAAATCCTGTCCCCTAGTTCCTCCTGCCTTCCTGTTTGGAGAGAGGAGGGTTGCTGGGAGAGGCCTTCCTAGGGTCCTTGAGCTGTTGGGTTTCAGCTGGGAAAGTCTGCTGCTGGGCTGGGCRGGAGGCATAATGTCAGGGTTACATCCTCTGTCCCCGCTCCTGTTTCTGAGCTCCCAGCCTTCACCTATGCTGTTTGTGAAGAGGAATATGCTGCTGTTCCTCAGGCATTTGCTGGTCTTCATTTCCTTTTCACACATGCCTGAACTGTAGATTAGGCTGCTTCTCTCTGAAATGTATTCCCAGTGGGAAAGGGAGCCAGCAATTATCCCTACTGCCAGAAGTGCACTTTCCCACGTGGCCTGATCTTGGGGCAGGGAGCCACTTGCTGCCTTTTCTTTGGAAGGTGATGGTCTTGTTTGTGTTGGAAGTAGACTCTGCAGACTTCCTTGTGCAACGTGGTCCCACAGCAGACAGGACAGGTTTCTGCAGGACCTTGCCCCAGCCCTGGTGTTTCCAGCTACACAGACTTCAGGATTGCTGTCCAGCAAAACTTACTTTGCAGCTAGTGCAGGAGGCTAGCTGCCTTCCACAGCAAGGAAGGGACTACTATGGAAGGATAAGGCTGGACAGTGACTGTAGTCTGGAATCCACATACAGACAAGATGTCATCTCTCTTCCTGTTGGAACCGTTCAAGCAGATGGAGTGAACTTTAGCACCACAGTTCTCCTCTCTCTTGGTACTTAAAGGAACCGGGAGGAGGCAGTGTGCACTTCCTTGCTTCCATGGATGCTCTGATAGGATCTCTATTCCACGGGTGAGCCAGTACAAAGCTGGTAGGATCCTGGTCCTGCCTGCTGCTGACTCTGCAGCACCCTCTGGTGTTGCTGAATCTGTCCCTTAGCTGCTTTTGTTTTCTCCTTTCTGTCCATCTCTTGACTAAGGAAGCTCTGAGAAGAGGAACCACGAGAAGGAGTCTCCCACACTGAAGTGCTCTCATATATATTCAGCTGCTGAATATCAACCAGAGGCTGATTTATGTAGGCCATGGACTATACCTGATGCAATTCCTTTTCAAGTGTTCCCCTCCTTTACTTTCATGCTTGTGTGTGGGCTGAAACCTTCCTTTCCATAGTCTCCACCTGGAATGATTCCTGACTCTTTTTTTTTTTTTTTTAATTTAGCTACTGTGGAATTATGAAGCTCTCTGCCTTTTTTTTTTTTTCCAGTTTNCCTTTTTTTTTTTTTCCAGTTTGTTCTCCTTCCATGATCAAAACGTTCAAGAACTCTATGACCTATCCTGACAGTTATTTTGGAGAGGACACTCAGGTTTGAACAAAAGGAGGAAGGGAGCTTCTCTTGTCTTGATAGCTAGGACTCAGCTGGTGACATGAGGAAGACACAGCTGTTTTCTTCTTTCCCTTGCATCAGATGTCCCTGTTTTGCCAGCACTGCGTGAGCAGCATCTTGAGCTGTAGTTATTTACAGTGAAGGACGAAACTGAAAGAACTAGTAGCTCTTTGTAGTTGCACTGTTGCAAAATTTAAAAGGAATTTCACAAAAAATCAAGAAAAACATCAAATGTAAATATTCTGCTGTGAGTTTTTAGCTAATGCCTCGCTCTGCTACTTAATTCTCTCTTTGTTTGTTGTTTTCCACTGAAACACCCTGCTCAAATGCAGATGAGGTCATCTCAATAGCCAGTTTTTGGGGTTTGCTACATATGTCCTGTTATACTGCATGTCTCCACCGAACCATTGTTCTGTCTGCATCACTAGCATTCATGTTAATTCTGTGCCTAAGCTCATGACTTGAACTTGGCACACGCTCTGGTTGCCATGTTGCTGACCCAAATTCCGGCTGCATTAGGAGAGAGCCTTCCTTGCCAGCTTGCAGACCCTCAGGCTCTGATGGCCGCCATCAACAGGGGTTTCTGGAACTTGTGAAAACTGAGGGCTGCTTTGGTTCTGCCTGCGAGCAGATGTTAGGAACCTGCTCCTGTGCGTGCACTGCAGTTAAATTGCAAAGATAACTATTGTAGGTTGATTTTTAAACCAACCCATGTGCAAAAACATTAATGAGGTACCTGCCAGCTGACTGTGTGGTGTGTAGCTGGAGGTGGAAAAGGACCCTCAACCCAAATGTGGATTTAATGATCAGAAGGCTTTTGCTGAGGTGGGGGAGAGTGGTCCAGCTCTGATTGTAGCCATTGTGGATGGCTGTCTGGCTCTGCGCTAAGCTTTTTTTAAATGCATAGGGATAGAGGTCCAATATATAGTAGCCAGACTGGTAAGGCTATGTGGGTGAGAACCTGAATCTGTTGAAACTAGTGGGACTGTTGTACTTGTAAGCAGAGTTGGGATTTCTTCCTCTTTGTCTCCCTCATTGTGGCCTGACACTATCCTGCTCTTCTGTTCTTGTTTTTGCAGAACATCCAGAAGATGCTCGGTCTTGCTCCTTCCCGGGCTGCCACCAAGCAAGCAGGGGGCTTCCTTGGCCCACCACCTCAGGCAGGGAAGTTCTCCTAAAGCACAGTTACAGCCTTCACGGAAGGTCTGACCAGTGCACAAGACTACCTTTGGGAGGTAACAAGATGGGATTCTGCACCAGGCTTCACATGTACAAAAACAGTCTATGCAGTATTGGCCACAGTCTTGGAAACATCTTCCATTTGGAGTATTCTACCAGCAGTTGTTTGCTCATCAAACCAAGAAAGTTCTCAGAAGATAACTTGACCTTTTGTTTCTGGTGTTTCTGAGAAATAAATGGCATGGGCATGTTTATTTAGATGTCTCTTAATTGTACTGTAGGACAAGTAGGAATACATTGATGTAGTGCAGTTGATTTAGTTTACGGCATGGAAATGAACTCAGATAGCAAGAGTGAGATCTGCAAAGTAGACAATTTAGAAAATTCAGAACGATCATGCTGTGAAATGACTCTCTTGTCTTAGCCATACTGGCTGTAGTCCYGTGTAGTAGGGAGCAGGGCAGGTAGGTGTGCTTAGTTCTCCCTCTGCAAAACTTCCAGCATGGAGGGTGAGGTTTTTTGTTGGCTCAGGTGACTGCAGGCACTGGAACCTGCCCCTGTGCCAGGCTGCACTTGGAGGTTGCAGGTGTTTCTGGAGGTACTGTCAGCCTGCGTCTTCCTGGCAGAGTACAGCCCCACAGATTTTTGTGGCATTATACAGCTTCTGTAAAAGTTGCTTGCTTAGGCAGAATCTGCTCAATTACAGAAACAAACTTGGCTTTCAAACTTGAGTAAACTGTTAAAATTACGTCAGTACCATCGACTGCTACTGAACCCTGTGGTTATGCCTGAGTGGTTATGACAGCAGCATTTTTGTTCATGCTCCTTAGTTTACTGCTAAACAGACTGATGATCAGTATGCATCTTAAAAGGCTTCATCCTTAGGCCAGGAAGGTCTCTACACTGTCTTCTGCTTCACCAGGTAACTATCTGGATCAGTCTTGCTGGCTGGAACCTGCTCACCTTGTTTAAAAGGGGTGAATAAATCTTGCTGCCACTCTCAAGTTAGGCTGACAGTTTTCCTGAAGCAGGCAGTACCTAGCGGGGCTATTGATTTCTTGCTTCTGTGACCAGAGGTTTATCACGCGGTGCCTCTTACTGGGAATTTTTGACTAGATGCATGACAAGGGGATAAATCTGAAACACCTTATGGCAGTGTGGAGCACGTGCAATACCATGTTAAATACTAAATATTGGATTAATTCTCACTAATAAGTATGAGGCACTTTTATAGGATTATTTAAAGATAAATCATGAGTGTGGAACCTCTATTCAATGCTCTACCTCTCAAAAATGAGTATTTGGCAGGTAAAGGAAAGCCAAATATGTATCTACTGTATACTGATGCTGCCTGGCTCTAAAGCTGCATTTTCTTTTTTTTTTTAACTTACCGTTGTGTCCAGTGTAGCWACAAACTTCCACAGGGAGCAGCCTCAGTTGTGTAATTCCTGTTTCCCTTGTGTAGACTCTTAGTTCAAGGGTCTGATCCCACAGCAAAGCCAGAAACATCCCAGCTTTTTACCTGCATGGATCAGCTTTGTTGAAGTAGTTGATTCTGCAGCATATGGTTGTCAGATCCAACTAAGACAGCCAAATCTGATCAAGCATAATGACAAACTGCACCAAACTGTGTTACGTGTGGTATGGTAACCTTCCCTGCTGYGGTCAGAAACTCTGCCCTCAGCAAATCTGCCCACGTTGCATCACACTACACTTTGTCACTTGAAGAGGGAAGCATTTGCGCATCCAAAGATTATCTGAAAATTATTGATCTGCTATATTCTGGTTGCTTTCTGCTGTCAGTAGTTTCCTGGGCGTTGTTAATCATTATAATGAACTGAGGAGAACAGCTTTCTGAACCTCAGCCACTAAAAGGTCTGAATTCTAAGAATCTTCAAAATGAGAAACAACTTTATGACCACAGGAAGACTCTGGTTTTGAGGAAGAAAGGATGTGCTTCGTGCTGTTTCATGGATAACTTAAAAAAGCTGTATGTTTATCTCAAGAGAAATTGCAGCTGTGGTCACCTCTTCGAGGAGGTTTAACTACTGCCAGCTGGTGATGCAGTGGGTGGTAATTCACATGTGTGGCAGCTCATCCCCTGCATGTGGTGCTCCATGGATCATCTCCCACAGCCCTAGACCTGTTCGTTTGCTCCTCTTTTTGTCCTTTACACGAATTGCTGCGCGGTCTTGTGTCCTGTCCCTGGCCGCAGCTATTAGAGGAACTTTTCAGGAAACTCTGCACTAGATGGCTGTCAAATATGTCCGTAGGCGTTTGCTTTCCTGCARGTCTGCCTTTTAGGTATCGACTCGTTCTTCGCGAACGTTAACGATTTACCCAAACCCTTAAAACTCCGATGTCCCCCTGGGTGGGGTGGGAGGTACTACCTCCGAGCCGCCAGGGGGAGCCTGAGCGCGGGGTGGGGCGGACCCCGCGGCCCTGAGGTAGGCGGCGGCCCTGGAGGCGGTGTCCGCCGGGGCGTCGCGTCGCTCCCACGGGGAACAGGCTCCTCTCCCGTGGGATTTCCCCAGCCCACCGCTTCCCCCCCGCGACGGCCTAGCCGATGCTGGCGCGGTCCTGGTTGCCGAACCTTCTGCCCCGGTTCTGCTTCCTCCGTTCCAGCCTCGCCATGAGCAGCGCCACCGGCACCGTCACCGTCCATCAGCCCCTCAACTACCGGGCGGGCGCCCGCGTTCAGCCCGCCGACGGCGGCCAGGCCGAGGAGGTGTATGAGCCGGCTACAGGTACCGCCCCGCTGCCTGCCCGGGGTGGTGGGGGGGGGTTAAACCCGCTCTGAGGCGCAGGGCCGGTGCCCGGGAGTCGCCTCCTTGTTATTTGCCTGCAAGGGCCGGGTGCCTTCGGCTTTTCTCAGCTGCCCGCATCGGATGCCGCCTGTGCCGGCGTCCTGAACGCCGTGGTGTTCTGGTGGCTGCGTTTTGCCTCCTGCAGTGCAGGTCCGTCATCAAAGTTTTTAGCAGAAATCAGCTCTGACTCTCGGTCAAACAGAAAGTCGAGTGGCGCCTGATCTTGGCAAAGGACGCGATTTAAACATTTCTAAAATTAATTTTTTTTTTTTTTTTTTTTTTTAATTTGAGATCCCTAGGTTTCAGCAGAATCGCTTCAAGAAAGAGAGTATTTCACTATGCTGAGGAACATATTTAACTATGCTGAGGAACAGTGTAGCAGAGTCCTGAAGCTGGTGGTAGAAGTATAACAAACTCCAGTGGGAAACAGAGGAATTTTGTAACAACTGGAGCTAATTAGTAACTAGAACACGACTGTGGACAATGGCAGATCTTTTAATTCAGACCAGCTGAATTGCAGCACCTCTTCTATAGCCAATTACAAATCARTGGGAACCATAGCATGAAGTTCTGTAGCCTGGTATAGGTGGTGGGACTGAAGTCTTTGGGGTTTGATGCAAGATAAACCATGTTCTTCTGTGCCCCTTTTCTGAGATTTCCACCTTATTTATCTCCTGTTTAAAATGTGCCCAGGTCGTGTGATAAGCAAGCTGCTCTGCTCTGGGGAGAAGGAGGTCGATCTGGCTGTGCAGAGTGCAAAGGCTGCCTTTAAAATATGGAGTCAGATGTCTGGCATGGAGCGGAGCAGGGTGCTGCTGGAGGCTGCCAGAATTATTCGGGTATGTTGTGGGAGCTCGCCTCCTCTTTTGGAGAGGGGTGGTTCTGTCTCTGAGCTTTCTTGAGCTTTAATGAGKCTGTTGGGGGCTTCCAGGAGGACTTCCAGAGCTCCAGGAGGAACGCAGGAGTTAAAACTCACCTTTAATCAGAAGAGACAGTAGGTTGCCTTGGGCAGGGCTTTGGTCTTAGCACTCTATTCAAGGCCGGTGTGTACCTTCTCTGCTTAATTCTGTTAGAAGACATAAAACTGAAGCCATCCAGTTGAGATCTTGCAGGGCTCGTACTTCTTTTCACAACTCCAAAGATTAAGCTTCACTAGATGTGATTTCAAAGCTGAAATCGTGTAACTGTCACATTGTTGAATTTTCAGCTTGTCGGACACTGTTGTCACGGGACTGGAGTGTGCCTTGTTTTAGCGATAAAAAAAATGTAGGAATGCTGTTTTTTATCTTAGACACCAGATAATACACGTGGGAGAGGATACAAATTAGCTAGATTTATCACAGACTGCTTTGTGAGATAAAGTGTTCTTGGACATCTAAGTTAATCCCCATCGAGGCACAGATCTGTAAGAAACCAGACCTTCTTTCCCCAGTGTGTATATGTGATGAGAAAACTGTTTTCTTTCTGCCAAACTTCTGCTTCTGCCAGACTTCCGCAGCAGGGTAATATTTCTGCCTGGGAGGTGGTCTGTTAGAGGACGCTTCCCAGCTGCATTGCTTTGTCCGTCCTTCACTAAGTCCTCTCGTTCCATTTTGATCTTGCTGTTTGCTGTTCCTCCCAGTTTAGTTCTG
Source organism: Phoebastria nigripes (assembly GCA_035582835.1). Lineage (NCBI taxonomy): Eukaryota > Metazoa > Chordata > Aves > Procellariiformes > Diomedeidae > Phoebastria > Phoebastria nigripes. The sequence continues at coordinate 2,871,305 of JAYKAV010002442.1, read as the reverse complement.
TGAATTCTAAACGTTTTTTACCAGCCGGCTTCTCCTTTCAAGTTTTCTCATCTTGTAGATAAACAGGGATGTTAAGCAAGACTGGACTAGCAGTGAACCCCAGCGGCTGTCTGTTTGACACTCCGCTGCTATTGGTCGCCACTGGGAAATTGATAAATAGCAATTGGGACTGTACCTTTTAGAGATGACAGTTTCTCACGGCAGAGCCTGGCTTACTTATGGCAGAGCCTTGTGTGAGACTTGTGTGCTTGAGAAGCAGCTATCTCCTTGTGGAGTTCTACTGCAGGCTTCTCTAACATGTCGCTCTCCTGTGCCTGTCACAGGAGCAGAGAGAAGAAATTGCCACCTTGGAAACCATCAACAATGGGAAATCCATCTTTGAAGCCAGAGTGGACATTGACATATCCTGGCAGTGCCTGGAGTATTACGCAGGACTGGCAGGATCTCTAGCTGGTGAGAATGTTACTGGAGTTTGCTCTTTGCTCTCTGTCCTGCCGCTTGTGTTCCCTGATAATCTCCATGGCGCAACGCTGTCTTTGCCATTGATTTCTCTAAGAGGTGGACTACTCCTTTTTCTGAAGATCTTGCAAGGATTTTCAGAGATCTCTACCTAATGCTGCTGTGCTCTGTGGGCACTTACGCACCTTCTGTGAGCTTGCTGGGGTAAAAGCTGTGTGTTTCTTGTTCCCAATCAAAGCGAGATCTGGCCCCTGAGGCTCTGATAAGACAGGAAGGGGCTTTGCTCTTCTCTACCTTCTGGCTATTTTTCTTCTTTGCAGGTGAACATGTCCAACTTCCCGGGGGATCCTTTGGGTACACTCGGAGAGAGCCCCTTGGGGTGTGTGTTGGGATTGGAGCCTGGAATTACCCTTTCCAGATCGCCTGCTGGAAGTCTGCCCCTGCCTTGGCTTGCGGTAATGGAGACACTCTGCCTGCGCAAACTTCTCTTTGAAGCCAAATGATCTTGTGGGGGAGAGTGATTTGGGGGATGAAGTCTAGGATTACCTTGAAGGAGGTGTTGAAGGATTAGCAGAACCTTCAGGCTGTTACTCTGGCAGGAAGGGAAAGGAAATGGAAGCGGGARCATGGCAGATGCTAAGAGGGCCAGGAGTGCCTCAGGAAAAAAGCTGATTGCTGGGCTTTGTACCAGACGAGGAAGGTCTCTGGAAATGACTGCAGTGCAGGACTAGCAGCCCCATCTCYCCCAGCCCTTCTCAGCAGGAAGGTGCAGTTCCTCCCTTTCCCTGGTTGCAATGTTCAGTTGAAACTGTTTCCTCCTCTCTTGGGGGGATCTGGGATCTGTTGAGACAAACTCATTGTGTGGGGTGGTTKGTTTGTGTGGTGTTCTTTTCCCTAAAGCAGTTTGGGTGTTAACCCCACCTTGCCTCTGTCTGGGTTCCCCTAGGCAATGCGATGGTCTTCAAGCCCTCTCCTTTCACCCCCATTTCGGTGGTGAGGTTGGCAGAGATCTTCACAGAGGCTGGTGTGCCCAAGGGGCTCTTCAACGTGGTGCAGGGTGGAGTGGCCACAGGCCAGTTCCTCTGTCATCACCCAGATGTGGCCAAAATCTCTTTCACTGGCAGTGTGCCAACTGGCATCAAGGTAAAGGCACCTTTGCACTTGGGGACACAAGGGGTCTATAGTGCCAGCCTTCCTGATGTGCTGCGGATGTCGATACCGACATTCTTGAGCTTTTGTGCATGAGGCTTGTAAAGATGGGGTGCGAGTTGGCATTTGTGGGTCTGAGCAAGGAGCTTGCACGTACAGGGTTACAGTGGKGCTCCAGTTAGCCTACTGGGCACAGGCTTGGGCACTCGGTCCTTTCAGAGGAGCCCCTTGGTCATCTTCACTTGTTTAGCCCCTGGTTGCAGTGAAGTCTGAGCTGCTAAAGCGGGTGTCTGTGGGGAGGAGGGTACATAAAACAGAGCAGCACTGGGAAAGTGTGTGAGCATTTCTGGCAGTAATAGTTCAGTTTAGCTGCATACAACCTACTGTTTTTAAGCAAGAGGTTAGCTTCTATGAATTTCTTACCCTCAATTTATTCTTCAAAAAATTAAAAGTCCCTAACAAGACTTTCAAAAATAAATTCTGATTTGAAAGAGGGGAAATGTTTGTTGCCGCTTGAACTCTCCTTACATGTGTGTACCTGTGGGGTGCAGCGACACAGATGCAGTTACAGCTGTCTTCTGGGCTTGCGCTGAGCATGAGGCTTCCTGCAAATGACTCCTCAAGTTTTCTTGCTTTTATCTTTAAAAAAAACAAACCCCAAACCCTCTGAGACTGTCCCCAGTCTGAACTAAATGCATCTAGGAAACCCAGCTTGCCCTTCATTCTGCTTCTGTTGTTGGTGAAGGGCCCTGTGGGAACTCTCCCCTTGGGTGTCTCTTACCTCCCTCCACCAGCCTACCCTTTGCCCATGGGTCACTTGTCTCTTCTGTCCTTGTTTCTGTCAGATCATGGAGATGGCAGCTAAAGGGATCAAACCAGTCACCCTGGAGCTGGGGGGCAAGTCCCCCCTTATCATCTTTTCAGACTGTGCCTTGGAGAATGCCGTCAATGGAGCCCTCATGGCCAACTTCCTTACGCAGGGCGAGGTGTGTGTCCGTGGGGCAGGAGTGGTCCTCCTTGCTGTGGCGGGGCAGTTTGAGAACCAGGTGGCAGAGCCAGCCTGTGACCTTGCATGATGAGGGATGCCCTGAAGCTCCCATCTCACCACACATTTCCCTGTGCAGTGTCACAAAGGATCAGAAGGGATGCCCTTGCAGAAGCTAGTGCAGGGTGTCCCAGCTGAGTGTGCCTTAGCTGATGCCCTGTCCTTCCCAGAATTGGACCCTCTCTAGCACCAGGTACCCAGCTCAGCAGCTGCTCCTGTGCCCTGGGCTCCAGTCGGGCACACAGAAGTCAGAAGAGGCTGTGCTGGTTTCCTCTGGAGGGGCAGCAGGTTCCAGTCTGGTGCACTGAGACACAGCCCTATGGGGCTCTGTCCGTCCCAAATTTGGGATCTCCACACGTGCTGCAGGTTTTGCGTAATCCTGCTCGCAAATTGGCTTACCGGGGTCATCTCTGGGACCTGAAAAGGCTGCTAAAGTTCTCTCCTGCTGGTGACTTGATGCGTTTTTGCCACCTGGTGGCATCAGCGCCACTATGTCCAGCATGGACTGTTCAGTGCAGTCATGAGCAGCAGGGTAATCTAGTCGTCTTTGTCCCCAGGGACAAGTTAGCTGTTTTAGCAGCTGTGGAGGGACTTTTCTGAGATCCTCTGTAGCAGGACCCAGGCAGGGAAGGACTGTGGAGTGCTGTGTGTCTTATTCTGAGCAGCCTGTCCTGTGTCCCAGGTGTGCTGCAATGGCACGCGGGTGTTTGTGGAGAGGAAGATACTGGATGTCTTCACAAAGGAGGTGGTGAAACGCACCCAGAAAATCAAAATTGGAGACCCACTTCTGGAAGACACACGGATGGGAGCCCTCATCAACCGGCCCCACTTGGATCGTGTCCAGGGCTTTATCAAGCAGGCAAAGGAGCAGGTGAGATTGTGATGCTGCCTTGTGACTGCCCTGAAATGTCTCTCTCTCTCGTTAGACAAACAGACTGGCAGCTGCTTTCCTGCCCCATGCCTTCCCAGTTAAGCTGTTTTTTTTTGTTGTGGTTGAATTACTCGATAGGTGTCTTGGGCCACTAGATTAAACATGACCCAGTGCACATCTCTGAATCATCATTGAAGGTGACACGGCTTTTCATATCCTGATGTTGCCAAGTTTTAGAGGTTGTGAGATACCCAGCATAGCAGTGAGTAAAATGGGATAATCCATAATGTTTGGGCTGGTTCTAAGTTGTGGTGACGCCTTGCACGCTTGGCTGTTACCTCATTTGGGTTCCAGTTTTGTTGGTTGCAGAAAGAGCTTACTGAGGATCAAAGGCGAAATTTACAGGCTGCTGGAAACAATGTCTGTAAGGGCAATAAGATCTACCCAGGCTTTTTTGTTTTTTTTATCCAGGTTTTATTGTAAAGTGTAAAGATGTTTTAAATGTCAGTGCTAGGTATATGACTAGGTGTAGCCAATTTGGGCATGGGCTGGAGAAGGGGAAGTGTGAGTGAAAGCCAGGAGGGCTAGATGAGGATTTGGAAACAGGAAGATGGATGTGGAAGGAGAGGAGAAATCCCCATCTCTAAAGTGGGGCATTTGATGGAGGTAGGTGTTTCTTGCCAGGTGGTGTGCTAAGGGACTGATTGACTCGCTAATGAGGGAATTCACACCATGTGACGATGTGGCAGTTAATGTGATGCGAGCTGAGGATCTGCTCCTAGTTGTAGTTGCTTCCCTCCAACCTACACTGGCTCCTGTGGCACTTGCACCCCAAACCAGCATTGTTTGGACTTTCAGGATGGCTCTCACCCCCTGACCCTGATCTGTCAGTGATGCTCTGTCAGCAGTCCTGACCTGGAGAGACACCAGGGAGGGCACAGGCGCGGTTTGTCTGATAGAACTGTAAACCCAGCAGGGAGTATCAGCCAGCCAGAGCTGTGGCAGCTGGGCAGGATGCTTCTGGATGTGCCTGCCTACCTTCTGCTTGGCTCTTTTTCAGGGGGCAGAGGTGCTGTGTGGTGGGGACCTGTACGTGCCAGATGACCCGAAGCTGAAGAATGGCTACTACATGCGACCCTGCGTGTTAGGTATGATCCTTCCTATTCACGGTATTGCAGTCTTCTATGTGGATGTTGTCGTGTTTCTTCTAGAGAAAGCTGTGCAGCGTAACCTGTGTCTGTGTATGTCCACAGTGTGGACGGGCACTCATATGGGTGTACTAGAGAGAGCTGAGGCACCCAAGAACTGCGTCCAGAGAAGTCTCTGCTGTTGGAGGGTCTGACAGGATACGTGCAGTTAGTGCCTTTGCTGCCTTGAGATGCAGGATGGGACTTGCTCCTCTGCTAGGCAAGCTGGGGGGTGTGTGCAGTGCTGAGTGCTGTCTCAAAGGTTGTGTGGGTTGCTGAATGCACAGGCTGTGGTGCTAGCTTTTCCTCCTGAAGCACATGTGCTCTGCCATGCTTCCAGGGAACTGCACGGATGACATGACATGTGTGAAGGAAGAGATCTTTGGGCCTGTCATGTCCATTCTGCCGTTTGACACGGAGGAGGAGGTTGTGGAGAGAGCCAACAACACCAAATTTGGCCTGGCAGGTGGTGTCTTCACCAGGTATGACTGGTGACCAGCGTGGCTGGTGTGGAAGTGGTCTAGGGAGGGGAGGAAAAGGGAAATACTGCAGCAACTTGATGCTCTTCTTGCGGTGCCTGGCATGGGGATGGATATCCTCTTCCAGAAAAGCTGGAGCAAGGGATTGCCAAAAGGGAACTTCGTAAATGACTGCGCATCTCCTCCTAGTTTTTCCTGAAGGGTTAGGTGGACTCAGCTGTCCTTCAGACTACTTCCAGTCTGCGCTTGGCCTGCCGCCTGCCTTCCTGCGTCTCCAGGAGATGTGCACCAGGAGCCTGCCACGCTGCTGAAAGTGCACAAAGACGGCTGTTGGCCGCTTGCCGTAGTCTGCTTTGCTGGTGTCCTTGTCCTGCCCTCTCAAATCAAACGCAGGCAGTTTTGAGTGTCCTCGGGAATAGGTGCTACATCCTTTGAGCAGGCAGAGACAGAGTAGGGCAGGTTGGGCTCCAAAAACCACTGCGACCTGCAGGCCTTTCTCTAGTGGGATGTTAGCTGGCAGGGAAGGAGGGGATGAATGGGAAGGAATCCAGCTGAATTGCTCTTTTCCTGCAGGGATATCCAGAAGGCTCACAGGGTAGTGGCCGCTCTCAAGGCTGGGATGTGCTTCATTAACAACTACAACATCAGCCCTGTGGAGCTGCCTTTTGGAGGATACAAGGCATCAGGTGAGCTCTGTTTCGCCTCTCCTGGGCTCGGCCCTCCTGCACACAGGGGTGAGGATGAGCCTATTTCTGTGATGATGGATGCAAGTGTTCTCTTGCTGGGGCAGCAGGGTGCTCTGCTGTGCCTCTAAGAACTGAATGCCGCACTGGGAGCTGAAAGGGAAGCTGGGGAATGGATTGCAGCTTTGCACTGAGAAAGCAAGGAGGCGAGCTTTAATATACGTGGCCTTGCTTGCAGCTGAGCTCATCCAGTTATTACTCTGGGCTTGATTAGAAGTGGTACCATGAGGTGGCACTTGCACTGAGCGTGTGGCTTGTGGTGTCCCTGGTATGACTACGTGCCAGTTATGGGGGTTATGAGTGGTACCTGGCACTGCTTAGAGCTGTGTTCTCACTTCTGGCTTGTCCCTGCAGGATTTGGCAGAGAGAATGGGCGGGCAGCCATCGAGTACTACTCGCAGCTGAAGACTGTCTGCGTGGAGATGGGTGATGTGGAATCTGTGTTTTAGTGGCTCTGGGGCCTGCTGAAGGGAGCATCAGCCAGTTCTTGCCTGTCGACCAGAGATGTGGATCATTTACACAGCAATAAAGTGCTTTAAAATTGTAAGTGCCTGGGGGGAGTGTAGCTGGAGCAGCATTTAGCCACCCTGCTCCTGCAAGGGGGAATATACACACAGGGCTCAGCCTGTGGGCCTGTTCTGTCCGATCTGGTGGAAGATGGGAACCTCGGAGTAGGAGGTAGCAATATGGCTTTCAGCAACAGTACATGCAGCTATGTAGGTGTTACCAGAGGCTTGTCAGTGGCAGCGGCCCAGGCTGCTTCCCCTGCTACATGCCTTGAACCCCATTGTCTTCCACCCTCAGTCAACTTCGGTTTTGGCTACTTAAAAGGTAGGACCCTATTCAGTGCGCATATAAGCTCTTGGATGCATTGATATCCTGTAACTATAGGCTCTGTCTATTCTCTGACTACATAAAAGCCTGAAGAGTAGGATTGTTTTTTTTCCCCTCTAGCCTTCTTTTAAACATAAGTTTTGTTTTTTCTATCTGTACCTCACTTCCAAGGTGGGACAAAATACTGTGGAGATAGTGAGCTGATGCTGCCTGGACAGGCATGGCCCTGAGAATCATCTCCACACACAGAGTATGGAGCACAACTGGAGTGGTAGCACGCTCCAGCATAGGATAGAGTGCTGCCTCTCTTAAGCGAAAGCTATTTGACTTCCTTCCTATAGGCCTGCTGTTCTTTATAAACATGATGAAGCAACAACCTTAAATGTTTGCCTACATCTTTTTTTAGCAATCAAATAAATACTAATTCTGTTTGGAACATCTTCTCTGAGAGTGACATGAATTGAGGGGTGCAGAAATGTAGTCTGATAGAGAGCAGGGCTGTTGCTGCGTGGGTTAAACAAACATTGCAAGATGGCTTTTTGGTCACCAAAATCATAAAAGCTAGAACGTCTCTGCCTGACAGGCAGATTTCTGTAGTTCTAGTGTTCTGTAAAACTTCTTCAGAAAGCTCTCTAATTTTAGAATGAAAATACAGAATTGACAACTTCATTTTATTAAATTGAGGGGAAAAAAACAAACAAACCACCAAAACAAAAACCAAAACAGGTAAGAAATGAAATGTTCCAAAAGAAAATAAAACAAAAATCCCTTTAGTTTCCCAGGCAGCCATCACAATGGTCAGTTAGTCCTGGCAGATCCAGCCAAGGTGCTGGCAAGCTGAATACACGCCTGTGCCCACCAGCCCAATGAGTGCAGCTGAACCAATGGCCCCTCTCCTCCGGTTTTTTGGATCTGGAAAAAAGACATGTTTTGTCAGTTCAGCAGCCCATCACTGAAAGAGTAGCCCATCCTGAAAATTAGAGGGAGTAGGAACTAGAGATAAATCTCAAGGCAAAACAGCAGGCGCCAGCTCGGGCCATGTACCTACCCTCAGTCTGTGCTATTATTAATGAGTGCTCTTCCTATCAGTAGGAAAAGCGTACTGCAGAGTTAGCAGCCTGTGGACCTGCACCCTTTTCTCCACACCCTGACTGGAAGCTTTGTGCTGCCTCCTTGATGTGAGCTGGAGGAAAGAGCCCTGAGGCCACTGTAGGAGACTTGAGTTTCCAAGCACCTGCTGCGTGCTGGCAGGGTAAAGACCTACCTCCTGTGTAGTAGCCATAGGCATACAGGATTCTCCCAAGGATCCAGGTGATGCCAAGCCCTGTGGCAATCCGCTAGAGAGAAAGGAGATGCATTAAAGGTTTTGGAGACTTGCCGTTTGCATGTGCTTAGCTGTTACAGCAGCCCTGCTTCAAAGAAGGAACCACCAGCTAGAGCGTGGGTCCTGACCCAGCTAGAACAACTGGGAGTCAGCCCGGAGGACATGGGTGACTGATGCAAGCGTGCTAGGGCGAGTTTTGTATAGGAGGAGTCGCTTTCATGACACCTATGGGGAGGTAGCATGCGATGTGCTGCAGAGCCTTGCTGTTTTGCAGCACAACTCTTCCCCAAGCAAGAAATGGTTAAGTCATACAGGCAGCAGGTGCTGAATCTTGTTTCACCACTGTCCAATTAGTGAGCTAGACCATGTGCCAGGATCTTGGAGGCAGCTGTTGCCCCAAGCCCCACTCCACTGCCTCCAGCAGGTGAACAGGGTTTCCTGTTGCAGGTGTTACAGACTTCCACCTTGCCTCTTAATTTAGAGCTTGCTGCAACATGGCTCCAGTTTGCCAGATTTGCCTATGCTGCTTCCTTCCCTCTCTGAAAAGGAATATTCAAGAAGGACCCGATTTGTCTATTGGTGGCAAAAAAAAGAGCTACTGGTTTTGGCCTCTCCCACATGCCTGCCTCCTCATGAGTTGCCTGCATCTTTCAGTTAAAAATAATCCAGGCTTTTTTTGACCCTTCGCACACCTCCTCTGGTGGTGGAAGTGAGTGGAAAGATCACCGTGTTCCCCATCTATTCTTATCAGATAAAATCTTCATAAAAGCATGCTTAGAAGGGGGAGAAAGGGTTCCTGTCCCTCACGCAACCAGCTGCTGAGTAGCACTACTGTAAGCCCAGCAGGACCCTGCAGGGCTTGGAAGAACCAGGCAGGGTTGGAGGGACCCTTCCCGCTCATGGACTGGGGGCTGCAAATGCTTCGGTTTGTCTGACAAAGGACCCTTAGGGGAAGGAAAGGGGTCTAAAGCTGAAGCAGCAGCAATGAGTTTATTAAATACTTGTGATTCCCCTGCACAAGACCTTCTACCACTACATTTTCAGAAGGGGCACAGCTGTGAAGTGTGATGTGGCTAGTGAAGCAGCCTGCTGTCTCCAGAGGGGCTAGCTTGGCCTACTGCCCCCCACCCTCCCCAAGTCAGGGAGGGGGAGCAGAGTTCGGTCATGCAGACCTGCACCGTAGTGTCACTTACCGGGTGGTAGACTCCACCAGTGGCTAAGAAGAACAGGAAGGCAGGGTAAACTTCCAATCTGAAAATAAAAGTGAGGAGGTTGTGTTTGTGCTCAAGTTGCTTACAAAGAGGGAACTCGAGAAACGCAGAAGCTGCAAGCGTCCCCTGCCAAGGTCTCTGTTGGGCATGACTGTTATGAGTCTCCATGCTCAGGAGAGCTGTGCTCGATGCTGCGGCCACCGAGGAAAGAGGGAATCTGAGCGTGCACAGACTTTTAGGGACTTCCCCCGTCTGTGCCTCTCTCCAAGGCCACCCACTCTTTCCATTTTGTGCCCTAAGCCACTGCTAACTACTACTTACCACCACCTAACCCAGGAGGTGGTGTTCCTCCCAGCACCCCTCTGATGTGCTGCTGCAGCCTGGTCCACATTAGCCTCTCCCCAGGGAGATCTGGGCAATGCAACAGATCAGCAGCCCCCAGACAGGCTCTTCTGGAAACAAGACTTCCAGTGTCTTAAGATCCACCCATGGAGGCAAAGAGCCGGGCACTGGGCAAGAGGAGGCCGTTTCACAGCCCTGTCTCATGGTTTAAGGCATGGTAAGGAGCCAGCACAGCCTTGCTGCTAAGCATTACATGGCCATGTGTTTTCCTCAGGTATTGAGCCTGAACCCAAGCACTTGGCAGCAGTGAGTCTCTAGCTGTGTATTTTCAAGGTCTGCATTCATACGTGGTACTCACGTGTTCTGGTGTGCACGCTGGATGCAGTTGAATATACGCCCGTGTTCAGGGTCTGCGCTGTACATGGTTGGATACTGCCAAAAAGATAAACCAGCAGCAAAACATGAGCAAGCGCAGCCCGGGCTTGGGAGCCCAGAGCTGCATGAGTGCTTGCAAGACTGACTTGCATTGGCAAGTTAGAGCCTGCCTCCTGCCCCATGGCCCACAACTGCTTTGTTGAAATTTGCTGCTTGCCTCAGGCCACTTCCTGAACTCCCTGAGCAACCTGACTACCATGGAGGTGGCCCTGCTTTGAAGAGAAGATAGCCAGGTACTGGGTGACCTCCCTGTTTAAATCTCATTCCTCTGGAGGAGAGAGCAAAGCAGTGTTACTGAGGACATGCCCCCATGTCTCCTCAGGGGAGCTGGCAGCAGCCCATCACCCAGGAACAGGCTGGGGGGACATTGCCTTCCTCACCACTGCAGAGCTGAGCAGCCAGCCGGAGCTGCCGCTTGGCTGCAGAGGCTTCTCCCAGCCTGAAATCCAGTGCTCTGTGCACCATACACACTGGGCAGGTTTCCTATAATCCTGACTTCATGCAGTGGGAGTGGGGTCACCCCAACAGGCACCCAGGGCCTGCAGCACACGCCCGGGGCTGTTCTTGCACCCGCCCCTTCTTGCCACTTCCCCGAGTGACCTGGGGAAAGAGCAAAGGAGCGTTTGCACTCAGAGCCAAGTGGCACAACAGCCTCCGCATGCCATCACCCTGACTCACGACAGGACCGGCCTCCCCCACCCAGCCCACAGCCCTGCCCAGCTCGCGGGCTCCTCGATGGATGCCGAGGGAAGGTCACTTTGAACTACTTCTTGTGATGGGGCTCAAGTGCTCCCTCTGAGCTTGAGAAACCCTCCTGTCACTTGTGTTCCACCGTGATCCCTTTGTCCCCAACGCTGCATTGGCCTTTGCAGGAAAAAGGGCTGTGCAGTTTCTTGCTCATCAGTGTTTCCGAGCTCAAAGCCTTGTGCTTTCAGCTGTCTCGGCTTGGTGCCAAGTGCCCGATCTGCCAAACCCCAAGCTCTGTCATGCCGTCTGCTCCAGTCTGGAGAGCCAGAATAGCAGCTCCATCCCTTCTGCCTCCATGTGGTGGGGCAGGAAGCATCAGCAGGTCACCCAAAAATCAGCAAGGTGTCACCTAGCTTGTCTGCAACATCCTCTGCAGACCGGCTCCGACCTTCCCGTTCCCTCAGCCTGAGCACTCACCTCCACGTTGTACTTCTTGCGAGCCTTGGCCACTTTCACCGCGAGGTGCGTGACCAAGACGAAGCTGGCAGCCCCCGTCAGGATGACGTAGCCGTACTCCTTTGAGAGAACAGCCATCTTGGTGCTGTCAGAAAAAGAGAGCCTGTTACTATTTCGGGGTGTGACTGGAGAAGCGGCAGCTCACGACATGCGGATATGCGTGCGGAAGAATTGCTGAGCACGGACCTAAGACCCCCCAGCACAGGGACTGGCTGAAGGAAGGGAGAAACGGTGAGTTGGGGAATTTTCACCTCTTGGTGCCTGCTGGGTATGAAGCAGCACAAACCAAGGGCTCTCTGCTCGGTTCCTATCAAGCAAGCCTTAAAAATCACTGAAGTGTTGGTGGGAGGCAGTGTCTGGAGGACCCCAGTCCAGCCTCCGGCTCGGAGCAGGACCACAGCCAACAGCAGGTCCCATCAGCTCTGGCTGTGGCTGGCTGAGTCCCACGACCTCACTGAGACACTGCTGTGCCTGCAGGGATGCTCTGGAGGGGTGGACGGAAGCTGATTGTTCACGGCCACTTCCAACACCAGAGCTAGGGGCCACCAAATGAAGTCGGGAAACAGATTCAAAACAAATGAAAAGAGGATTTTTTTTTCATGCAGTGGGAAACAGACCTGTGGAATTCCCTGCCGAGGGATGGTGTGAGTGCAGGCAGTTTTCATAAACTCAAAGAGAGACTGGGCAAGCTCTAGGAATGAGAGGTAAACTGGGAATTGCGGTATAGACAAACTTGAACTGGCTCAGAAATCCCCGGAGCTGAAAGGAGCTGGGCCACATGGTTAGTTTGATCCACTAAGGTCACCCTTACATAAAATAATAATAAAACCTACCACAACAACAGCAATAATAACCGAACCTTTTCAGCAAAGAGGCACTGGCAAGACGAGCGATGCTCACCCCTACAGCTTCAGGGAACCCTCTGAGTGTCACCAGTCAGTGAACAGCCCCCAGCAACACGCAGCTGCTGGTATTTACCAACACCTGCACAAGCAAGTCTGCCGGCCAGGAGACACCAGGGCCTGCGTGGTTTGCATTTAACGGTTCTGCGCTTCCTCGCGCAGGCCTGAGACGGAAGCACAGAGCAGAAGGCGCATCCAGCAGCCTCCACCACGCTGCCCCGCAGCAAGGCTGCGTTGCATGCTTCTCCCTCTTTCCTGCTCCCCATGTGCCGGATCTGCCGTCAGCCTGCAATGCTGGGAGGTGCTTGAACCCGAGCGCTCCCGCACCCTCCCCGGCTGCAAGTGAGAACGAGGGCCGTTACTCACAATCATCTGGCACTGGTCCTCTTGCACAATCCCAAACCTCAGATGTTTTCTGTCTGCGTGACCCAAGACGGTGCTGCATCATGCATCACAGCCGGAGACAGCAGAGACCTCTCTCCAGCACTGAGACGATACCCTCTCCAAACCAACCCCCAGCCGATGCCTATCTCCATCTGGTGCCTCCAGGACGTAGCGAGGTTTTGGTGTCTCCTGCACTGTCCCACCAACACAATCTGTCAGTGCGGGGGAAAACGGGCCACGTCACAGAATGGGTGCAAACAGCCTTCCTATTGCAACAGCGCCAGCACCCCTCACAAGGGACCTTCAGGGAGCAGAGGGTTTTATTTCTCATTTGCAAAGGGATTATTATTGATGGCGCAAGGTGAAGACATCAGCTGGCTTTGTCCACATGAAGTTTGGTAAACAATTATCAGTAAGAACATTGAAAACCTCAAGTAACTAAGAAATGTCAGCTGCACCCACCTGTAGAGGTTAGCGCCTGACAGATGAGACACTGAAAATACAACACATTCCCACCCGGTAGCGCAGGTTGATGGTCACATTTCCCCCTTCAAATTACAAGGTTGGTGGAGAACCCGCACCTGCCAGCAAGGATGAGGCATTTTATCTTCACACTGCTAAGTTATAATCTGGGTTTTTATCTGAGCAGCAAAGAGCACCATTCAGTCACAGCAAAGCATTAAGCCAGGTGTATTACGAAGCTGCTACTCTTACGCTACTGGTATAAAACTCTACTGCGAGCCTTTGCTGCAGTAATCTGGAGCCATATAAAACACTTCAAAGTCCACAGGACTTTCAGCCCCTCTGCGATTGCACGCCTTGCGGCTGCTTCCGGATTCTGGTGGCTTTTGCATTTCAGCAACCTTTGTCCGCAGCTGCAAGGACTTCGCCGACAAGCACTGGCACGGTGCACAAGACTGGATTTGTATCTTCCGTGCAGCAATGTTTCAGGCCGGAGCCACCACGAGATTCTGGAGCATGACACAGCGCAGAGTGGGAGCTGTAGCAGAAGAGCTCCCCGGAGTGCTTTTACTCCAGAATATGGGTTCTTACCAAGTTTGCCATAACACTACAGTTACTATGAGTCAGCAAAGCTGGTTAAGTCTCCTCGTGCAGACCCACGCGTGGATTCTGACTGGGCTACCAGATACAAGCTCAGACTTTCTCTCAAGCCGGGAGAGCCTTTTGTCCCCTCTGTTACAGGCGAGCGCGCAGGCTTAGCTCCCGAGGCAGAGCTCGCTGCAAGCCCTAGGCCGGCTGAGCGTGCTGGGGTGCAGGCAGGGCCCCGCCGCGCCCTGCTCATCCCGCGGGCGCCTTCCCCCGGAGCCTGCACTCGGAGGGACAAAGGGGAAGTCAAGGAGAGGGCCACAGCGCTTGCTCTATGTTCTTTACCGCCTATCAGGATGATCGGCATAAGCATGCATTCGGAGCATCCGCTCCGCCCGTGCCCCCACCGCGCCGCGGCCCCGGCCCCCGCTCCCGGAGGGTCCGGCTGGGGGGGTCCCCGGCCCACACTCACCCTCCGGCGCGGCGCGGAGCAGCCCAGGACGCCGCGGGACGGAGCCGGGAGCGGGGCCGCGCCCGGGGCCGGGTCTGCCCGCGGCACCGCCCGTAGGCGGGGCCCCGCGGCGGCCGCCCCGCGCCGCCGGCCCTGCGGAGCGGTGCTCGGCGGGGTCGGGATCGAGCTCGTGGGGGGACCGGTCCTGTGTTGAGAGTCGGATGTGGGAGGGATTCGTGTGGCTCTGCAGGGGGTTTTGCCGTGCCGGTGTCTTCCAGCACGCCAGGGGGTTGCCAAGGGGGCACCTGTCCTGTATGTCCCCAGCACGTACATATCCTTAGCAGACTGCACCGCCCTGTCCACTCTTAACCATTTTTGTCACAGCAATCATACCTCAGACAAAGATTTCAGCTTTGATTCACAGTCTACRGTTTAACGGCTGTAAGACAGCATGGTAATTTATACCATGCTTGCTGAAATCTTCTCCTGCTTTTCCCTTTTATTTCACCAGATCCTGCTAGTATCGGATGAAGAAGCCAGTGTTTCACATGTGGAGTTGCTGTACTCGGTCATGCAAGCAGATASTTCTCTTGGCAATTACCAGCGTTAATGATATGAAGGATCTTATTTACATCTCCCTTTATTCTGGTCTGTATGTGCAATCCTGGGACTTTGGCATCAAAACACAAGCCCTTTCCAAGAACACTTGGATGTGTAAGCAATGTTTTTTACATTAAAAAAAAATCCAGTTTTAGGGATATGTGATACAAAACTGGAGCTGGACTTTCCAGTTCTGTAAATGCGCATAAACTGGTGGAGGTACTGGGGGTCTGGCCGCAGGGGGACAGACGGTGTCTTTTGCTGTCGCCAGCGTAACAGGGAAGAAAGCAAGACCCAGTGGGATCCTGGGCCCCTAAAAGTCCTGGTTTTAATCTCTTTGCTCACGTACCTGCCTTTCCATAGCAGAAAGTTCTCAGATTCCCTGGGGCTCCAGTGAGCTACCTGGGCTGTCCCAGCAAGCTCTGCTGGGCTTTCTGGTCAAAAAGGCCCTGGTAAACTCCCTGGCTACAGCAGAGTGCTGGGGCCTTTCCCGTATTTCAGATCGTACCTCTTCAAGCCGGTCCCTATGACCCTGCTTTTCTGTGGTCTGATGGTGAAGCGGGACTGTAGATGCCTGGCACTGTGCACACCTCTCATGACACCCAGAAATGAATATTTTGCCAATATCCTGAGTCCCAGTGGAAGAAGACAAGTGGAGGTAGCACAGTGAGTGACATTGGAGGACAGAGACTTTCTTCTCTTGCAGTTTTATTTCACGTCAAAAAAAATAGCATCTAGAGTGGGACATCATGTGGGAAATGGGGCAGGAAGGGCCTGCCTTCAGTTCCCACGATGGGAGTTCAGAAGGATTTGTAGGGCTGATCCTAAGTGACTGTGTCTTCCTCCTCCTTCTCCCCCTCCTCTCCCTTTGAAGTGTGGACTTTGTAGATGACAGCGCAGACGCCAGCCAGCCAGGCTGCCACGGTGCCAGCAAAGAATATGCAGAAGCCAATGAGACACAGAAAGATGTAGTCTTGCTTGTGCAGCTGGGTCAGGCAGTTGAAGTGGAGCTGTGCCTCCACTGCAGACATTTTCAGGGCACGCAGGCCTTCTGGGGTGTAGCAGGTGATGTTGTCAGCATCTGCAGAGGGAAAAGCAGAAGCAAGACTCTCTTGCCTGTGTCTTAAGCACTAGTGAACAGGAGTCCTGCTAGAAAAGTGATGGAGGAGTTTGCTAAACTCCTGAAAAATGTCTACAGACTTCACACCCCTCTCCCTCGGTGGCTTAGGTAAAATCACACAGGCAAACCCTTGCCAAACCTTTGCCAAACCGCAATTGCCAGGTTTTCAGAATGATTTCTGTGGTGTTGCCTCCATAGGAAAATATTGCCTGTCAGATTATGCCACTGTGGCAAACTGCTGTCCCTGCACTGTTCATCTCTGCTGATTGAGCACTTTTATTTTAATATAAGAGCACTTGTGTTTGTTGTTTTTTTAATCTCAAACACCTTCTGAAGTGACATAGCCTAAATTATGCTGGAATAATGAGGCTTGCGTGCAGGGAGTCAAGTTTGACAACAAGAGTGGTTTGCAGTTAGGCATAGCCTCACCTGCTCTGTGAGAGAGGAAGAGGAAACTCGTCAATGATTCGGTTCCACTGAAATAACGACTATACCCTGTCGTATTGTAATATACGCAGTGGTAAAACGTGTGCTGGCTTTTCCCTGTGAAGTTAGTGAAGGCTGAGCATGGTAAAAAGCGCCGTCTCCTTTTGGTGTCTGTAGAAGCACAGTGTGCCCTCAGCCACAGCTCTCCCCTTCCCCTGCAGGTTTTGAACTCACCGGGCCGGACAGAGTTACTGTGCCAGACACAGGCTGGTCACTGCTTGATGCACTGGATGGATGGGCCTGAGGGAACGGGAGCAGTGGAGAGGAACAAGCCACAGGGGATTTATATTCTATTACATTACATTATGTCATATATTACTGAGCGATATAGCTGCAGTGGTTGTTCATGCTAGTATCTCTCATTGTCCTGAATATAACCGGAGAGCTTTTATCTCTCTATTACCCGAATCCATCTAGATTTGGGCAACTTCATGTCAGCACCTAGACTGCACAGATCCAGCTGAGCACAAAACACTGGTGCAATGGTGTTCTGTGAAGCAGCAGTAGCTTTTTAAAGGCCAGGATGGGGATCTGCTTGCAGGAGATTTCAGGGCTCTGTCCCAACATCCCTTTGCACTGGAACTGTCAGCTCCTGTCACAACCCTCGGCTTAGGGCCACCTAGTCCTGATGACAAGGGAGCTGCCTTTCCTGCCTAAAGGCAGGCGGGTGTTTGGGATACAGGGTGTCCAGCCTGGGTACACTTACCGGCAGCATGAAAGCTTTGTGCAGCCCTCACACCAGTCCCAGGGGGCACACGGCCTCCTGCAGACTCGCCCACAGCCATCTCGCTAGCACAGAGCAAAGCCCAACATGGCAGGGAAGCGGAGCAGCCTCCGCAGGCTCCCTGCTTTCTTTGGCTTTCCCATTTTCCACAGCACGCCGCARGGATCCATACCCATACACCCAGTCTTTGCTGCCACCTCCTTTCCTACTCCTAYCCTCTCAAATCGCCTGCAGTGAGCTTTATTCTCCTGTTCCGGAGTTCAGTGTGTTATCTCCAATCTTATTGCTAAGAACAGTACTTTTTTACACTGTTCCATAACTGCCTTTAACATGTATGAGGAAAATAAAAAACTTTACTGTCTATAGGGAGATTACTGCATCTAATAAGACACAGAGATGTCCTTAATTCGGTTCTGTCCTAACACCAGCTTCCATTTGCCCTTCCCTTTTCTCCCCTGGGGCTCTTCTGTGCCCCTTTCTTATTTGATAGACAGACTTTCTCAAACAATTCCTCTTCCGCAGCTCGCTCTCACCATTGTGTCCTGCATTACTGAAAACCAAGCTTTCTTCACGAGTATGTGTTGTGCTGTGTTCCTTTTCAGTTTGGAAAATCAAGTTCATGTGCTGCAGCTGCAGAACAAAGCTTTGCCCTTGGGACCAGTGTTTTTCTGGGAAAGGGAACTGGTGATTATCCTGCCTCATGAACGCTTGGTGTCCACGGCCCAGTTGTAGAATCTCTCAATATGATGGGAAACAGCTGATTTGGGGATCCCAGATGATGTAAGGAAAAAAGTCTTGGAGACCCTGTTTTCAAGAAATGGCTTTTATTCAGAAGCAAGCTGTGCTGTGCTGCTGCAGCCCATGGGACTCAGTGCTCACCTGCATTGCATTTCTTATATTGGAAAACTTAACATAAAAGAGAGCCAATTTGCTCTGGGGTGCTGGAGGAAGAGTGGGAACATATGGAGCCCCCCCAGCCATAAGGATACAGATCCTTTTCTGAGCGCARCTTGTGTTCTGTTTCACTCTGACCACCAAACGTCAGCTGGGACCCAAACCAGAGCTTCCCATGGGAACAGCAAAACGTCTTTCTCCGACTTCTGGGCATTGGGTCACAGTCTGATACAGAGGATCAGTCAAATGTACCTGCTCTGAGGGCTAGGAGCACTGTGACAGCTGGAGATTGCAGGATTTGTAATCTTTTTATCTGTCCTAGCACAACAGCTGCTGTGCTCTTAAGGCAAAGGGCATTGTGTTCACTCTTTGTGTACAGAAATGGGTCGATGGGGAGCAGGGTGTGATCACAGCCCCATGGAAGTCAGCAGCTGAACTCTCGCTGGCTTCCACACTACCCAAACTTTTCCTGGAGACCCCATCAGTGAGGGATGAGAGCAGAAGAGGAGCTGCCTGGCTTTCAACCCGGCTTTCTTTTCAGCATTGAGCAGAACTGCTGTAGAGGTTGCACGAATGAGGTCTGCCTGCCAGACACRTTGTGCAGGAAGAGGCTAGCAGGAGGTGTTTGAGGTGAAGGGGACACTGGCCGAACGGTGGAGAGCTCAGGGCTGGAGAGGCTGCACCGAGCAGGTCAGACCGGAGGCAGGAGAGCATTTTCACAGAGAGAGGGGGTTTAACTGATCATTACGGACATGCTGGTACTGCAGCAGCACCGAACGATCAGAGCAGATGGAGACAAGGCAGGAAATTCAGAGCAGCAGCTTTCCCAGCGCAGATCTCCCCAGAGCCATGTTGGGCTCCTTGTTCTTGGCACTGCAGCCACGGGGTGCTGTGACTCGCAGGCACAGGGACACCTCCTGAGGCTGGAGCCAGGCGTTTTAGAGCAGCAGCAATGTCCTCGCTACAGGCTAAACTTCCCTGACTGTCCTGAGGATGTGAGCAAGTGTGAGTCTCTGTGGGTGGAGCGTGTGTAACCCAGCTGCTCCGATCCGTGTTTTGTGCAACACCAGAAGATGGGACCCACAGTCAACATGCAGTGCCACAGCCCCGTGAGCTGAAGTTTTGGGAAAGAGAACAGAGGGCCCTCTCCATTCCACACAGATCTGCAGGAGTAGGGAGGAGAAAGGTCCTGCTCACACAGCCCTCACCTGGAAAATGAACGTTGCTCTCTGTCATCCAGGTGATGAAGTCCAAAAAGGAACAGTTGCAGTGCCACAGGTTGTCACTGAGCCCCAGAAACCTCAGGTTGGGCAGGTCCTGGACAGTGCTGGTATCCAGGAATGTTAAGCCCGTCCGGCTCACATCCAGGTGCCTCAACCAGGTGTTGTTGGTGAAAGCATCCTTCTCGATGGCCACAAGGTTGGGATTGTCTGAGATCTTCAGCACCACCAGGCTGAGAAGGTGTGAGAAGGTGCTGAAGGTAACCTGTGTGAGGTTGTTGAAGCTGAGGTCCAGATAGACAAGCTTGGCCACACCAATGAAAGTGAAATCCAGGTCATCCCCCAAGAGGTTCTTCCTGCAGTCCAGATAGACCAAATCAGCCAAGAAGCTCAATTCCACTGCTGGCAGGTATGAAATGTTGTTTGCTGCCAAAATCAGCTGCCTGGTGTCCAGTGGGATGGCCACAGGGAAATTCTGCAACTGCTGCCCTGTGCAGTTCACTTCCAGGTACTGACAGCTACAACTGCTGGGGCAGTTGATCCTCTCTGATGCCATCCCCATCCCCAAAAGAAACACGAGGCTCAGGGGCCGTGGTCTACCTGAAGGAGACATGGTCTAAGACCTTCCAGGCTGCTCAGCCCTTTGGGGACTGCGAGCAGCCCTATGGAAGCTGTGTTACCGTCACAGCCATGCCGAGGAGGCGTCCGGCTGCGAGGCTGTCGGGAAACACTTTGTGTCCGTGCCTCACCTGACTCCTTGGCAGAGTGCCCGGCTGGAAACCGAGCCTGGTTTCTACATMGGCAAGTGTGGAACAGTGGCTGGAGCGTCTCCATGTTGCATTCGGTGCCAGATGACACCTCTGTGATGTCAACGGCTTGCAAAAGCTGCCCGGCTTTGGGGACAGTGCCGTGACCTCGCTGGCTGAGYGGGAGCTGCTTTCAGCTGAGTGGAGGTGCGGGGAAGGCATGCATCGGCTGAGAGCATCAAAACTGTGCAGGGCAGATGTGAACAGTGCCATTTTTGTCACAAATGGTGTCAAACTGCAAGAGGCCGTCACTTGTACTGATTAAGCAAGAGAGCCCTGTGCAATGCTGCACTGGATTGGCTTTGTCTCCTTTCAGGAGGCAGGAGAAGGCAGCCAAGAAGGTTCTTCCAGAGGAATTTTTGGCATTTTTTCCCCACGACAGGCTTTCCAAAGCCGCCTCAGCTCCCTCTGCTGACTTGCCATGGTGTTCCTCCGCCTGCCCACCCCTCTACAGGGGGACCTGCCCTGCCCCTGACAGAGGGCCGCTGCTTGTAGGTGCCCGTGCAGCTCTCAGCACGACCAGCCGCCCTGCTGGCGGCCTTCCACAGCCCTGGGGCGGCACGGCGCGGGGCCCGCCCCGACAGCGGCAGGCGCTGGCAGCCCAGCGGAGCCGCTCAGGCCGGAGGCAGCACCTGACATGGCGGTGGGAGCTGCGGAACCCCGCAGCCCGACAGGGACGAGGCCGCCGCCGCTCCCTCGGCTGCGAGAGCCGTGACGGCCGGCGCTGCGGGCAGCGGGGGGGCCCAGCAGCACCGCTCCCCGCGGGCAGCCGCCGGCCCCCTCCTCCCCTCTCCAGCCGCCCCTGCCCCTGCGAGCGCCTCATGCAGCCCCGCCCCTAACGGCCACCGGCCGCCGCGCGCGCGGGGGCGGGGCGGAGCCTCACCAAGCCCCGCCCCTCTCCCGCCGGCGCCGTCGCGGATAGGCCATCGGCGGGCTTGCGTGTGACGCGGGGCGGGGGCGGAGGAGGCGCCCGCCAGATTCAAGCTGCGGCCGGCGCGGGGCGGTTGGCGGCGCGGCCGTTGCCCGGCGCTGGGATGGAGGCGCTGACCTTCCCCCGCTACAGCCCCGACGACATCATCAGCTACCTCCGCAGCCACGTCCTGGCGGGCGCCGAGGCCCGGAACCTGGTCAAGGGCGACGTGTTCGGCAACCCCAAGGCGCGTGAGGGGGTTCGGGGGAGGCCGCGGCCTGCGCTGGCGGGACGGGGGTGGCGGGGGGAGCCCCGCCGCGCTCAGGCAGCTTCTCACCCTTCGTGGAGGAAGGCCTTTGCGTGCCGTAGCACCAGCGGTTTTCTTGCACGTCGGTTGGTTTCTTGAGTGATCGCTGCCCCGGCTTGCGTGGTCTTTGGCGTGCAGCAACGCCCTCTAAGCGAGGTGATTCGTTTTTCCGATGTGGCAGATCAGTCTCGTAGGAGCTACAGGGCTAAACCTAGAGCTTCTCCTCTCTTCAGCTTGAAAGAAGCTTGCTCAAGCCTCACCAGGAAGGGAGTGGGGTCGTAAACGGACAAACGTGAAATTACACGGTCTGCCTTTCTCAGTTCTGTAGGAACTAGGTTAAAATAGCCACTGTGTTTGGTATAGTGTCATAGTTCCAACAGCTTAGTTGATCAACTAATGCTTTTAAACCAATCCTGTAAAAAGTAACCCCTYCCTGCTCCACCCCCTTTTTTTCTGGTATCGGTCTGACCGTTAACGTTAGTGCAGACTTGCAGTGTCCTCGACAAAAGAGAGGTGGCTTTAAAATTGAATTGATGCCTCAGTGTGATTCCTTGTGCTGTTATGTAAGTGCTTGTGCCTGCTGAAGGAGGAGGCTGGCCCTGCTTGTTTAGGGAACGATGGGATGATCGTTTTTAAGAAGCAAGATTGATTTGAATTGATTGTGGATTAGTGCTGTAAATTAATAACTGTTTGGCTTGTAGGTATCTTTTGCCCCTCCGTTTTAATAATGTGATGAAGGGCACTCTTTGCTATGGGATTATAGTTTCTGTGACCTTTTTTAGATTTTGGTGTCACTTGGTTTGAAAACTCTCAGGGAGCAGCAATGTAATGAAAAACAATGCATAGCTGTGGCAGTTAATGCTGTAGTTGTCTGAGCTGATTGCTGTCTCTTGTAACTGTATTATGAGATAGTAATGCTTGAACTGCAAACTATTGGAAAGTAAAACTTGTTAGTCTTGGCGGCTCAGTGAAACTGGTCTTCATGTGTTAAAGGCAGAACTACTTTTATGGCCTAGGCTGGGACCCCTGAATAATTAGTCATATGGAATACTGATTCATGTCTCTCCTTCCTGCAGCCTGAAGTTTTACACATGATTTACATGAGAATCCTGCAGAAGGTATATGGAATCCGCCTGGAGCATTTCTACATGGTACGTCTGTAGTGGCAGGTGTAATGAAATGTGAAAGGAAAAAAATATTGCACTTAACAAAATAAATGTTGAAGTATCTCCCTCATCTTCTCACTAGCAAATGGCAAGTAGCTTTCTGTTTTGTATGTTGTAATTGCGTGAATGGGAGCTTAGAAATTCTGCCTCTGTTGCAGAAAACTTATGTGTGAGATGCTGTATACCCATGGGCATTTGCACTTCTGTTCAGGGAGGCAACTAGTCTGTTCACTTAGGCAGGAATGAAAGTGCAGTACTGCAGTGCAGTCATCAGCATGGGTCATTTACCAGAGGTAAATGATCCTGGGAGCATCGTCTGTGGGCTGTTGCTGAGGCCTTGCTGATTACGTCTGAGAAGTTGCTTTGATCATTGCTCCTGGTCTGGAAGTTGGCTTCAGCTCAAGATACTTGTAGAAATAGTGGTTTTGTGGCTGCACTGCTTCTGGGTTTCCTTCCCCCCCACCCTCATGGAGAGGAGACTCCCTTCTCCACTACAGGAACTAGTGGGCATGAAGAGGAGCTCACTTACCATGTAGGCTGTAAGGAAAGGCTCTGTGGAGAGCTTTCTCCTTCTGCGGTTAAGCTGTGAATTCTTTTCTTTGAGATGCTGCAGGTGCCAGAAATGACTGTAAGGTCTGGGAGGGATTGGACAAGCTTATGAAGGGACACCATCTCTGGCCTTGAAAATACATACTGTCTTCTTGGGCATCTGCCTTTGGCCATGGCTGGAGGAGGGTCTCTGCTTAGATGTTAGACTGGTCTAGAAGGCAAGTAAATGTTGCTGTTAATGTTTGATCATCTCCACTTCTCCGTTAACTTAGAGGAAAGTAAGGAGAAGTGCAGCTGGAGGTTAACTGATACCTTGTTGATGAACACTTAATTTATCTTCTGCCTTGATACCTTGTTGATGAACACTTAATTTATCTTCTGCCTCTGTTAGACAAGAACTGATTCATGAAAGTGAGAATAAATAGTATTGTCTCATGCCAGTTTTGGATAAACTGAAAGGGAAGATCATATGTGCACAAGATAACTCAGTTCTTCACGGGCAATGACATTAGCTGGGATACTGTATTATGAGGTTTAAAATATCAGAAAAGGTGACAGGGTACCACTACCTTCTCCTTCTGACTTCTTCATGAAACAGTTGGTGTGTGTGAATTTCATGGTGTTTAAAAAAAGAGCTTCTTGTTGTTAGGTGTGTAATGCAGAGACTGTCCTTCTGCACCAGTTTTGTATAAATGAAAACAGGGAGTTTAGATTGAATTCCAGAGTTTGTAATGTTGCTGGTTTAGTTATTACTGTCTTTTTATATTTTGACCAGCCAAAATTGACACTTAAAATAGTCTGCCGATTAACTTGATTGCATTCTTCAGCCTCTAACATTTGTTCCCTGTGGATGGGAAGACCATCCTTAGTGTGTTTAACTTATTTGAATTATCTTACGTTGTGGAAACAAACCTGTGTATTTTTGTTTAAGTATTCTCTACTTATGCATTGACTCTCTTCATTCTTTAGATGCCAGTGAACGTTGACATAATGTATCCACAGATATTTGAAGGCTTTCTACCTGTTTGTAATTTGTATATTCACATGTAAGTAGAAGATGTTGCATCTGTTCAGTTGCTATTCCTTGTAAAAGTCCAATTTACTAGAAGTAGTGGGGCTTTATGCCTTTTTGCTGATGGTGGTTCCACTGCTTGTTAGCCCTGAGCAATGTGAAATTTGCAGATGAACAGGGGACAGCAATGTTTAATAGAGTAAAATTCTCAGCAGGCAGCTATCCTGTCAAAATGAATGTGTTAACTAAATAATCCAGCCTCACCAAGATGGAGCACAAATCTATACTTTAAATGGCTAGAGGGTCATCATTACACCTAGAAGAGGGATCTTAAAGTACCTGTTGTATAAATTTGCTATCTGAATTCTGTGTAGATATATTTGTTGGAATGAGGTGAGTGTTAGACTTTAAGCTTCATTTCAGTTGTAAGGGGAGAATTGACTAACAGTTAAGTGTAGGACTTCCCTAATTAAGCTGAAAAGTTGTTCTACAGGCAAGTATGTTGTCTATAGAAGTCTTTGTGAGATGCTGTAAGAATACAAATTTTTAATGCCGATCTGTGTGTGGAGTCCTACTGTGTTATTCTCCTGAGACTTACTGTTGTTATATACTTGCTGTACATATGCTCTGGGTCGAGAGGACAAGATCTGTTTTTTAGTAAGTGGATATAGCACAAAAACTGAGTAATGGTCACTGCAAATGAGGTTGTATCTTGTTTTCCTTGCAGGGAGCGCTTACTTCCAGTGTGCCGGATTAATGATTTTCAAATTGCTGATGTTTTAAACCCAAGTAAGCAAGTGCATTGTAATCCTTGTGTTTCCTGGGGTAGTGGGTGTCACTTGATATCCAGGTGCTTTTTCTCATTTGGCATAGCCAGATGGGCATCTAGTACAGAGAACTGTCCCTGGCTTCCAGCTACTCTTCTGACCGTTGCTGTGGCCATTAGACAAGCTGGTTCTAATGAGCAGTTCTCCTCCTTATTCCTTATGTAGGCTAATCCAGTTAAATAACTGGTGGGAGTTTTGAATGCTATGAGTCCGTTGAACTGGTGGTCTGGAGAGTGGACTGTGACATACTTGAAATAGTGTAAGAATAGATGGTAATGAAAATTCTCCTGGCAACTCTGCAATGCTATAGGATTTCTTATGCTGATGCCTATGTAGGAAGCGATTGAATTTTTGCTTCGCTCTTTTCAAAACCCAGCTGTGGTGATTCTGGTATAACACAAACAACTTAGAAAAGGCTATTCTGAAGAACTTTTTCACTTCTGGCTCTGTCTTGTCTAAGACATTCAAGGCCTTTGTAATAGTCTTTCACAAAGTTTGCTTGGAATAGAGCCAAAAAGTCCCTGCAGTTCAAACTGCTGTCTTCAGTTAGCCCGATGGTTACAGTGAGGTTCAGTCTTCAGAGTTGTAGTTGAAGACTGACACTCTTTCTCCCTGACTTCTGTTTTAATGGGAGGCTGTATTTTAATAGTTTTTCTCCTAGGTGCCGTTTTCATTTGTTAAATTGCATAGAATTGCTAAGACATTGCAAGTTCATAGCTTGGTGCTAGTTTTTGTCTCTCTGAAATCTTTGCAAGGTGAGCAGGGGAAAGAAATAATTTGGATTCTGTTGTTTTGTAATTTCTGTCTCTTCTCTGAATTATGTTTTGCCCAACTGTTTCTAAGCAATTGCAATGCATGTGGAAACCAGAATAGTGATGGCTTGCAATTTCTATTTCAGAAACAAAGAGGACAGCTCGCTTCTTGAGTGGCATTCTCAACTTCGTGAATTTCAGGGAATTCCGACGTGAGGTCTACTTGGAGTTACAACTGAACTATGTAAGATTGGGTGCTATGTTACTCCAGATACCTATTTCAGTATAATTAATGTTAACCTAGAACTGGGAGCATAAAGGTTGTGGTTTTTTGACTGCATGTTTAAATAACACATTGGAATCTTAAACTTAGCCAAGTAATACAGGAAGGTACCAGTTTAATATTATGTAAAACTTGTACAACTATATTACATGTTATAAGCATGCACAGCTACTGTAAATGGTTTAAGAAAAACCTTTGCAAAGCCCTTAAGGAAACATGTCAGTTTAGAAGAGTGGATGAGCTTGTCAATATAGTAAAGGCTTCTGTACGACCATGACCAAGTTATTACTTAGGCTATTATCTGAAGTTTTTTTCCAGTGACTTATTTGATGGTTTAGCCTGGTAAGCAAAGGTTTGACTCCTTGCATCATTTTGAGAAAAGACAGATGTCACAGTCAGTGGGCTGAAGGTAGAATTGCAGGTGGCTTCTCTTCTGAATATCTCAGTAGTTCAGAGATGGTGCATTTCATGTGAAATAATGATGAGCGGGGCTCTAATAGAAGCTCAGAGAAACCATATTCCTCTAAAATAAAAAATATCTCTGAATATTTAATTTGCAGAAATCAGCTATGGAGAAACACCAACAACTGGAGACTGCAAATCGGGAGGCAGCAGTGAAGCTGGAGAAACTGAAGTGAGTATGAGGAGTAAGTACTGCAAGATGTGCTACTTGACTTTCCTGTTCAGCACACATGATCTGGACAGGCTGGATCGATGGGCTGAGGCCAACTGTATGAGGTTCAACAAGGCTCAGTGCTGGGTCCTGCACTTGGGTCACAACAACCCCATGCAACGCTACAGGCTTGGGGAAGAGTGGCTGGAAAGCTGCCTGTCGGAAAAGGACCTGGGGGTGCTGGTCGACAGCTGGCTGAACATGAGCTGGCAGTGTGCCCAGGTGGCCAAGAAGGCCGACGGCATCCTGGCTTGTATCGGAAATAGTGTGGCCAGCAGGACTAGGGTAGTGACTGTCTCCCTGTACTTGGCACTGGTGAGGCCACACCTCGAATGCTGTGTTCAGTTTTGGGCTCCTCACTATGAGAAAGACATTGAGGTGCTGGAGCGTGTCCAGAGAAGAGCAATGAAGCTGGTGAAAGGTCTAGAAGCACAAGTCCTATGAGGAGCCATTGAGGAAACTGGGGTTGTTTAGCCTGGAGAAAAGGAGGCTGAGGGGAAACCTTATCGCTCTCTACGACTACGTGAAAGAAGGTTGAGGTGGGTGTTGGTCTCTTCTCCCAAGTAACAAGCGATAGGACAAGAGGAAACGGCCTCAAGTTGCGCCAGGGGAGGTTTAGGTTGGATATTAGGAAAAATTTCTTCACCGAAAGGGTTGTCAAGCACTGGAACAGGCTGCCCAGGGAAGTGGTGGAGTTGCCATCCCTGGAGGTATTTAAAAGACGTGTAGATGTGGTGCTTAGGGACATGGTTTAGTGGTGGACTTGGCAGTGTTAGGTTAATGGTTGGACTCAATCTTAAGGGTCTTTTCCAACCTAAATGATTCTATGATTCTATATGGGATGTCTAAACAGGAACTGAGTAGTTAAGCTGTGTGATTTGACAGAATTGTTTGATAACTACTGTAGGAACTTTTAATTTGAGCAGACCTGACTTCTCCTTTGGCCCTTGTCTGACTTTGTTGCTGGTTAGCCTCCCTGTGAAATAAGCCAGAAAATACAGCGATGTTGCTGTTGGGTTGCGCTCAGAGTTACACAAGTAGCTGTACTGGTGTTAGGCTAGAAGAGTTGCTGGCAGAAAATAAAAATGTGACTTCGGGAATGTACAGTTGCTTTGAGAGGATACTGTATTTTGTATGTTGGGGACTATGGCGAAACTTTTTGCTGTTATAGTTAGTTTTTAGTGATAATGTCTTTATCTCTTCAATAGCTGTAGGAAGCCCATCTTTAACTTAATAGATGGGTAAAGTTGTCTTCCATARTTATTTGACATGTTTGCCCTGTTCTCTGTTTCAGGCCATTTAGTCCTACTGCCTGTGTCTTTGCCCCATTAAGTTTTGTTTTTGCTTGTGGATAAAAGGATGAAGAGATGGCTGGYTTCCAAGATAGCTTTCAAAACAAAGCGTTTTTTCTCTGATAGCTGCTCTTGGTGTGTGCTAGGCAGGAGGTTCTCTAGTGAGCTATAGGTCTACCCTCATACAAGCTGTTTCTATGGCAGGTAATACTATGCAAATTTCATAAATGAAAATCACCACAAAAATTGGTAGAAATGTTGTTTTTTTTGTGCTTTGCTTAACGTGATCTTTAAACTTAGTCCTCTGTTATGCCTGTACCACTTCTTGCTAAAATAACTCTTTAGATTATGCTTCAACTACAAAATCTTAAAGCAAAGGAAAGTAAGATGTATTAATTTGAGACTGTCTTGCCTTGATTACTAAAGTTACTGGTTGTAAACTCTTTGGAGAGAGTGTGTTTGTTTTTTTTTTTTTTATCTACTGTACTCTGTTGACCTGACTATAATGATGCTGAAACTGTCCAATAACTTTATTTTTTGCTTAGCACTGTTCCAGTTGAACATCAAGCAGAGGTCAAGCAACTGACAGATAACATTCGGGAACTGGAGCAACTACTAAGGCAAGACTATCGTCGGAGACAAGTATGATCTTGTAATATATTTCTCTGAAACGCTGCTCTGGCTTCTGATCATGGATGTTCCTTATTTCTGTTGATTTTGTTCCCCTCCCCCTACTTCTACAAAGGATAAAGGGGACTTTTCTGATTTAAAACAAAGGTCATTGCAACACAATGTCTTGTCTAACCCCTAGCATCAACTCTTCATTTCACTGTAAGGAATGTGGAACATACTTGAAATCAGACTTAGGGAATACAAAAGTGTATTTTTTGGCTCTTTTTTTTGAAATGCATTACTGCAGTGACTTGGGAGATACACATCACACTTCTGAACAATAACACAGGTATGTTTCCCTTTGTTTTCCACCTGAATTTGAAGAATTGGAACTGGAGGTGAGCCATGGCAGGAAATGAGGCCTAAGAAGGGTCACCCAAGGGAATGCCTGGCAAAAAGAGTAGGGTTGATTGCAGGGGTAACTTTCCAGCAATGACAACTTGCTTCTAAGGTCTCATAGGTAACCTTTTCAGCTGCTTTGGAAAAAAAACCCAAAACTGTGGTTAGTTTTTTTTTTTTGTTAAGTCATGTCTTTACTATTAATATTATTAACTATGTGCTTGACTTCTGTATTATTGGGGGCCTTGTATTAACTTCGTTTTTTCTCAAGAACAGTGCCTCTGGCGAAGAAGGTTTTGTGTGTATAACGCTGCCAGGGTCAGTAAGAATAGAGGTAGTCCATCTCTCATCCCTGTTCCTAGTTACCTACTGCTGGCTGCATCCCTAGTGCTCCCAGTGGCTTTTGCAACAATGTTCTCTTTCCCTGCCTTTTAAATCTTAGACTGCAATTTTGTCTGCTAGTTACGGCACTCCAAAGAAACCATAAATGGGACTTCTCTTGCAGACAGATCTATGATAGAAGGGTAAAGAAGGTAGCAGTTGTAGAGATGCTTATTTAAAGTTTGTTGCTTTTTTTAGACAGCTTTGCAAGAAGTGATTTCGCAAAGGAAGTCAGATATTGCAGAGAGTACCCGAAAACTGGTAAGTACACCTTTGTGTAGGTGTAGGCTGTAGCTTGCATCTCAGATCAATTAATAGATCTCTCTTTCTAGGATCAAATTATTATTGGAGCTAGGTAACATTCAGGTGGTGATTATTAGTTTTTTAAAAAAACTGATTTGGCTTCACTTTTTCCCCCCATGGAAGCTTTACTGCAGTAGTTTGTTTTGTTGTTAACTTTAAATACACGTCACTGCAATGTAAAGCTCTATGTTCAGGAAGCTGATATGTTAAAGGGTGAGAAATCTGGACTTCTGAGAAGCTATGGGCTTACCTTAGGTGCATAGAATGGCTCATGAGGCAGCCACTGACCTGGTGGGGACAAAACAGGAGGTTTTTGAGAGGTTGCACAGGAAGCTTGTTGCTCTTCTACCAGATTGATACAGCTGGCTCTGAAACCCTGCAGTGACTGCCTCGGTTGCCCTAGGTGAGGGATTCTGAAGGAGAGAGCTGCTAGAATATGTATTAGCTGGCAGGCTTTTTGTGGAGTACTAGTTAAATGCTGTTCTTGTGACTTAGTATTGCACCCTGTACGTACACAATGTTCAGGGGGCAAAATGGGCTGTTAACTGCTTTGATTGGGAATGTTAATGCTGTTTAGAGGAATTTATTTTTAAAACAAACTTCCTAATGAGGAATGACTTACAACAGAGAAAAGAACCTGTCTAGTCATAAGATCCTGGCAAACCATGCCTCACAATTCCTCTTTGTTCACCTAATTACTGATATTAAAAGTGTATTTGTGGTGTTAACTAGAATGAGCTTAAAGTGACAATGGCTACTTTGAAAGAAGAACAAGAGCAGCTGAAATCAAAAATTGTGGAGAGTCCAGAGGAACTGAAAAATTACAAAGAACTGATGAAAGACACTGTTCAGAAACTCAAGAAATCCAAGGTGAGGTTTTTCTCTGTCCACGCAAGGAGGTATTCTATTAGAAAAAGCACGTTTTACTGAACTGTCATCATCTAGAACTGCTTCTTGAATGACTTACGCTTCTAGTAAAAAATCAACAGAACCGTGGTTAGTCTGAAATGAAATAACAACTTCAGAGAAAACTGAAGGTTGGGTGTGGGGGTGTGTTTTTGGGTTTTTTGTTTGTGTTGGTGGGGTTTTTTTTTTAAAGTGGGATTGCAGTCACTGCTGCTTTGTCCTCAATGAGTAACTGTTTATTTGTGAAACTAGGTGTAGAGCTCTTGAATCTATACTATACCTGTCTGGCTGTTTGCTCTCAAGAGATGACAATATTTTGGCAGCTCACAAATGTCCTTGGATTTAAACACATGCTTCATAGTGTCTCTGTTATCATTCACTGTTTCTGGAATTGATGGCTGTCTCCACTAGTATGCTGAACACTGAGTTCCCTTCCTAGCTTTTTGGTTTTTTTTTTTATAGTAATGTCCAGTCTTTAAATGTTTGTAGTTCATGATCGCTCATTCATCAGTGAAGCTTGCATAACTCTGTCTTCCTAGGTATTTTTGTTCCAAAGGTTTAAACTTTGTTGCTGTAATTCCAGACATCTCTTTTTATGATGGTTTACGTAACTCCTGTTTTACCAGTATAGAATTTCTTCACTGTACAGCTTTTTTTCTGTCCTGAAAGCTCTTGTAACAAGCTAGTTAGTTCAGTGTAGAACACTTGCATGTCACCCTTCCTCTGCTTTCCAAATAAATGCTTTTTTTACAAGCTGAAGATCTCATTTCAGTAACTACTAAATATTAATTCCAGTGCATGTTAAACAACAAGGGAATGGGTACAAAAGTCAATATGCATTAATACTATACACAATAACTGCTGAACTCCAAAGCTGTTTTATTAATAGTCTTTTCTCTTTAAAGCAAGAAGTTATTGAAAAATATGAAAGTTATAGAGACCTAGTTGAGGTTCTGCCATCATGCCAACTAGAGGTGCAGTTATATCAAAAGAAGATGGAAAGACAGGGAGCAAATGTGGAGAGACTGGCCAGTGTATTATCAGAGGTTTGTATTATCCAAATTATATCTGGTTAGGGAGAATTTAATGACTAAGCAAGATAAGTCATCATCAGTAAATGTCTGTATTTTGAAAGTTCCCATATCTCCTCTTCCCCAAAAATAAAGAATTTGGATAACTTCAAAATCTCTTTCTTAAAAACCTCAGTAAAACAGTGGCATGCAGCAAAGCAGCAGCTAGCTAATGTACTATTGACCACTCTTAATAGTCAAAGCCTTTGTTGCCATAGAAACCTGACCTAAAATAGTTTGAACTGTCTTGGGGTTGTTGGTAGGAGATGATGGAAGAAGAAAAGTGAGATCCAGTTTCTTCTGCCTAGAGAGCAGAAACTAAGAGCAAAAAATTACTACTTCAAGACGACTCATGTCTTAAGTGCCTTTATTAATATTACTAAGCTAGCCTTTCCCTGATGAAATGTTAGTCACAATACAGTACCTTGCTATTTGCTACTCAGTGTTGGGAGAATGCAATTGTTAGGAGGGTTTGAAAAATGATATGCAGTCTTTTGGGGTATTTGTACAGCCTATCTCCAAATTACCCTTGGCTAAGAGCTATAGCAGAACTCATAGTAACTTCTGAAAATCATTCGAAGTGATAGGATCTTGTCCATTTGGATGTATTTAAAATCAGATAAAGACTAGGGAACTGGGATTTAACTGGGAGAATTAGTTAGCAATCAGATCTTCAAAAGCAGGAAGCTAGTTCTAATTTTAGTAACCTAACAGGGTATGCTGTTTTGATTATTTTTGCCCCACTTAATTTATTTCAATACTTCTTATGTACTATAGGTCAGAAATCTGGAGGACCAGCTTGAGAGTGCTGAGATAGAGCTGAAAAAGGGGAAGACAGATGAAATCTCCTTAAAGAGACTGGTCACTGCAAAACATGAGAAGCTGTCTACAGCTGAAATAAGGATAAAAAAGAAGCGTGAAGATGTTGAGCAATATAAGCACACTGTATTTGAGTATGGATGAGTTGACACTTCTGCCTTGATACTTTATGTCTTCGTTATGTGCTACCAAAGTTCGCGTCTGGTACAAACGCGTAGCTTAGCAGTAAGAAGAAAATGAGCGATGTGGGATAGCTTTGTATGAAGACCAGTAATGCTGCAGGCAGGGACTCAGGGTCTCAAATCAATAATTGCAATGTGACTTGACAGCAATTCTTTTATTGGAGCACTAATTTAATTTATAATGCTTATTCTTGATTCTTTTATCTTCTTAAAGAGAATGTCACATTGGGATAATTTTCCAACTTATCAGACTTCAACAAAGCCCCATTTGCCTTTCATGAATTTTTCATAATTTCCCTTGCCACTTTTGCTCATTATCAAAGATGTTCAAGACCCATGGGGAAATGGGGCTCGTATCTCAGCAGAGTATTATCCTGACATGATGCTTCTAAAACAAAAGGAAAAGTGTCATTTGATCAAAGCCTCTTAGCCCATCTTCCTTCCTACTGTATGCTGAAGGCAAGTTGCAAGGCAGTGTTTACAGCACAGCAGTTGCTTCTGCAGCAGTAAACTGCGGTGTTGTAAGGTCGTGGCTTCACTGTGAGATTAGAAGTGCTTAACTGTTCTAGAGAAAGCTTATTATATAACTTTTTTTTTACATGGATAGGAAAGGGAATATGGAAAATTATTGGCTGGGTAGATTAACTATGATGGAAGAGAGCTTTTTCTACATAGCTGAGAGAGTCAACTAAGATTTAGTCATGCTGTAAGGCTTGTGTGGTGTGTAGAATGGCAGCAAGATTCCCAGGCTTCCTTTGCTCCTCATTTAGTGCATTGTACCAACTAAAGGACATTATATTATTTTCATTCTTTATTTGGAAGGAAAAGTAGCTTTTAATTAATCTAATGCTCCTTTATGTTAAAAGTTGCTGCCAATTTATCTGTTTTTAATGTGTTAGATATTTCCCTTTAGTGATAAAATTAGATGCTTTGACAAGCAAGAGGGGAAGGGAGGTAACCTTGGTTTGAAAACAAGAGATTTTGCTGGCGAATAAGAGAATGTGTCCTGACTCTTCCCTTGAGGTAGGAACATGCAAGTAGGCTCTTGCTAAGTATGAGTGATTTCAGCCATTCTTTGGAGAAAGCAGCTGCTACAGTTCCAACTGTAATTATTGTACAAATGCTTAGTATAAACTGGTAGGTGTTTCTTGCACTTGAAGTCAGAGTAGATCTCCTGTTCCCACACTAACCCTTTGCTTATTACATGGCAGCTCACAGCTGGAGCTATCTGAATTTACCTGCAAGCTGGGGAAATAGTATTTGGTCTGTCTTTGGGATGCAGTGAAATGATGGACTGGAAGTTGCAGATAACATACATACATGTATGGGATTAGAGCTCTAACTTGGTGGGAGGGGATCTGAGGCTAAGGAAAATGTGTGACTTTCAATTATGCTGAAACATCAAGTGCGGCTATATTGCTTGTAACCTGGTCCAGTGGCTGGCCTTTAGGCAGGGCTCTCCACTGACACCTGTACTGCATTACTCAAAGGCAGGAAGATGCAGTGTCCAGCTGTCTGTTGGGTTTGTTCCAMTGGAGTCATTTGAGTTGCCTTGATTGGCAGCAACTGAGGTTCTTCAACATACTCCTCTAACTCCACTTTGAATTTCACTTCTTGTACCTAAGTTCTAGTTTAGGAATTGGGCAATTCCTAAGCAAGTAAGTTCTATACAGCATTGCTTCTAGAAGCTGTTAGTTTCACGCTCGTAAAATGCAAGCTTTGCTTGTGGTAGGGTTAAGCTTAATCTGGAATTAGTCAAATGGCTCAGTACTAACTTTTTTCTCCCACCTTTAGATATTGTAACAGAGTTCAGGAG
Source organism: Phoebastria nigripes (assembly GCA_035582835.1). Classification (NCBI taxonomy): domain Eukaryota; kingdom Metazoa; phylum Chordata; class Aves; order Procellariiformes; family Diomedeidae; genus Phoebastria; species Phoebastria nigripes. The sequence goes on along the minus strand of JAYKAV010002442.1, from coordinate 2,837,130 downwards.
AAGAGGGGTGCTGTATATGATAAAGTGACGGCCATTCACAAGGAAATCCAGCAGACAAGGTTCAAAATTCAGCAGCTGAAGGAGAATGCTGAAAAAGAAGAAATGAAAGCCAAGGTGAGGTTTTTTCCTAAAGGAATCCTGTTTGGTATTTTCAAAACTGATTTTTTAACTTGGGCTGTGTAGATAAAGGAACACTTATTGGCCCTAAAAATGAGTAGGCTGCGCAGTTGGTGGTTTGGGCGGATAGTTGGTGGGAGAGCACTTCCTGCTTGTGGTTCCACTGGGTTGCTAGGGCTTGTGCTTGTCTCTGCAGGCTGTAGATGGCCCACAGGAGAAGTGGGATTTGCGGAGAAGACTCTAGAATGGTGTGATTGCCCTGTATTTTGGGAGGTGAAATTAAAATTGTCTTCCCACCTGTGCCTGTAGCAAATACTATGCTAGTTCCATGATGTCCATTTTTGTATCATGGTACTTCCAGCTCTAAGCAGTCAGATTATTTTTTTTTCTTTTTTTGTTTGGCCCCTGGGACCTGACCTGTGAGCCTTTACATTCGTGTTGTAGTGATGGGCAGTACTGTAATCCTCCCAACAGTCTCCTTCAAATACAGGACCACCTGCCATGTCACAAACCCTTTCTTCCTAGGGTTTCAGGAAGATGACTGTCCAGCTCAGCTTTGGAAAGAGGCAGAAATCCTGATGGTTTGGGAGTAGGGGATCACAGTCTGCCTGTAGGGTCTCATCCTATCTGTTCATTACTGGAGTACTGTCCATGCTGGGAGGATAATGGTAGCAGTCACAGTGGCAGAGACCTTGGTGACACAGGTTAACACAGAATGGGGCAGTAGTAGTGAGAATACTGGGCTAGTGCTGGTTGGTTGACCATCTTAGTATTGTGGCCACTAGAGTTACAACAGAATCATAATGAGATTTTGCTTGTGGCTGCTGTTATTCTGACGTTTTGTAATTTTCCTGTGTTCTGTGAATGCTGTTTCTTAAGCCCGGGACGAGGTACCTCTGAAATCACTTGAGACCATCAGACCACTCCCACTTAAATCCTTATAAAGCATAAATGTCAACTTTGCTGACGGATTTTTTTTTTTTCCCCCTTTATCTCCTCTTTCTAGGAAATATACCTAAATCTGAAGGCTGGGTTGGAGAAGCATCATGACTCTCTCATTAAGACAGCAAAGAGCTACGCGGCCTCAAGAGAAGATAAAATTGCTGAACTGAAGAAGGGGCTGCTTAGAGTTCAGACTCCTGGAAGTAGTTCTTAGACCTGTCTTCACTTGTATTCCACTTTCATTATGTTTATCCCCATATCTGAACTCAAGAGCTTGTGCTTTATATGGGATGGATAATTATTCCAGGCAAAAGCCACCTTTCTCAAAAACCATGTCAGAACACATTTAGCTTTCTAGACAGATCCTGATGTTGTGAGCTCGCTAATGTGGATAAGAAAACTCTCGGTTTAGCCTGTTTGTATTGTTTCAGTCTGTATCTGATTTTAGTGGTAATAATGCAAGTCTTGCTAACACCAAATTGCTTGACATTTAGACAGAATCCTGTTTTTTGTAGAAAGTGTTCTGCAAACTTTGATCTGGGAAGACCTGGTGCTTTGGTCTGGCCTGAATGGACCCACTGTTCAAGATAAGTCAGTAATAGGTGATATTCCACTACCATTATTCAATTAAGATTAAATCCTGATGGAGCAGTAGCATCCATGTAAATGCCAACTTACTCTCGTCATGAATATTGGTGACTGTAGACACTCAAGAGTATCACTTTACTTAACAGTACAGTACCTCTAGATGCTTGAACTCATTGTTTCTGCTCTGTGGGGTATTGAACCCTCATCTATATTTATTAGAAAGTCTGTGTTTGGGTGCTTAGTCCTATAAAAAAAAATTACATAGATGAGTATTTTGTACCTTAACTTGTGATGGCACTCAGTTTGCCACAGTGTTTTTAATTACTTCCAGAAATAAAATGTTAATTTTAAAAATAGTTGATATAAGGATATTTAGCCCTATTTCTCTTATGTCTCTTCCCTTCCCACTCTCCCAACTGACTTGGCATAACATTCCAATTTAAAAATTTTGATTTGCACATTTGTAGGAGTGTGTACTACTAAAAGTTTTGGTTTGTGTTGGTTTTTTTTTTTTTTTTATAATGAAGGGAGGAGGATTCAAGCCGGTATAGATAATACCTTTCTAGTTTTGTTTAATTCTTCAACTTCTCATTAGCTAGAGGTGCTAGCAAGTCAGTTAGGAACAGCAGGTGATTGTTGCTTCTAAAGCTCTTACTGAGGCATCAGACCCTTCTAATGTTTTGCTTTGAGGTTTTTTCTTACATTGTAGCATGTGAGACACTTCAGTGAAAGTCTGTGTTAATCTGAAAATCTTAACCTAGTACAAAGCTTCTCATACAGTTTTCCCACTTCCGCCAAATATAGTCGGTGTAATAGGTGTGTCTGTAACGCAACTTCGTGTTAAGTGAGTGTACTCTTCATCCCAACAGTCCTGCAATGTTGTGCAGCAGCATCTGGTCTAGAGACTAGCGAAAGTCTAACTGCTAAGGTAGTTGATTTTTTTCCAAGAGCTGAAGATGTTAAGTACATGCAAGGCACAGAAAAATTCTTTATTTCATGCACTAGGCCACACATGGAATGATTGGTGATGTTTTGGATACTGTGCTTTAAAGTGAGTTTTTAATGAATCTCTCCTTTTGTGCTGTGTGTTAAAGCATTATGTTCTTCACGTGCGGGTGTGCTCCCCTCCCTTTGCCATAACGTGGGTTCTAGTGTGACACAGATACTATCTACGGGAAGATGGTGCTTCCCATTGGCAGTACTCGCTAACGAACTTGATGTCTGCAAAACTGTGTGATAATTTTTAGGTTTTTCCAGACTTGGAATACTATGAAATTCTTGAAGACAGACAGCAAGGCTTGTGTAGAGTTTTCCCTGAGCGTTCTTGAGATATCCCTGCTTCTCATGTCAGTCTAACCTATATCCTAGCTTGACAAGATACTGGAAGCCAAGTGTTGCTTCTTTTAACTTCTCTGAGAATTTTGTGGTGTGTCTTATCTCTTTTTTTTGGTGATACTATAAAGATTCAAGGTAAACTCATGTGACTTGGTAGTCTATAAACAGCAGTAGTATCTGCTTTCTCATAAAGACTGGTTGGAGGTTGTGTTCCACAGCCTGGATGGTACAGCAGCTCTCGGGGAAGAGATTCCCAAAAGCTTCAAATGAATACTGCAAGGGATTACTCCAGCCAGCTGATGATTTTGATGGGATAAGCTTACTGTCCTTCAGGAAACTGCATATAAAGATCAAGATTCTTAGGCTAGAGAGATCATGCTTGTGTAGCCTAGTGATTAGGAATTTGCAGGGCWAAGAAAATGCTAGATTCTGGTTCCCACTCTTGGGTCTTGCAACACCAGCTGTTGGGTAAAATAAAAGGCTGCGATTCATGAAGAAACCAAACTTCTGTTTTCTAGGGACAGGTTTATGAATTTCCAATAGGCTCTTGTGCCTTCAGAGTGGCCTGTCTATTTGTTTGTACCTAAAATACCTATAAATAAAATATAGTTTTGTTTTATCTAGAGATAATTGATTACTAGGTGTGAGTCTACTGCTGCTTTTCAAGAACTTCTACTCATCTTGAACCATATGGCAAGGCAGTGGGGGGAATTTTAGTGTGACCTGAATAGCAGTGAAGAGAGGATGGCTTTGCTAAGGCAATACAGCTCAATTTCACAGAATCATAGAAGATCTCGAGTTGGAAGGGACCTGTAAGGATCATTGAGTCCAACTCCCTGCTCCTTGCAGGACTACCTAACACTAAACCAAACATCAGCACACTCCCTGTCGTTCTCAGGCTCCGGGCCTTTGGGATTTCCCTCAAGAGGGCGGTGTTATTCAAAATTTTTTTTTTTTTGTGTGTGTGGTTTTTTTTTTTTTGTTTTGTTAATACTTTTGTCTAAATGCCTAGAGCCCTCTGCCAAGGCCTAAATCAAAGAAAACTGCAGAACTCCTTTATTTTGAGACACTGGTGTGAAGCGAATTATAGATGGACATCTGTCATGAAGATGATAGAAGAGAATAGCCAGGCTAGACTTAATGGAATGAGACCTTCACAGCCTTCCCTGTGGTCTACCTGTGAGAACAACTGAATGTCAGTAGCTGCTCTGCAGCTTGGCGTAACACTGTTTAAATGTGGTTTTTTTTTTTTTTTTTTTTTT
>JAYKAV010002442.1:2696367-2832866 GCA_035582835.1 Phoebastria nigripes | reverse complement strand
TTTCAAATGAGTTTAGTTGCTAACTATTCTGTAAAACTGTTTAAATTTTTTTTTTTTTTTTTTTTTTTGCAGGTACTTCAGTATTTCATATACTACAGAAAGCTTGTAGCAAACTTGCATTGTACTGCTTGGGCTGCAAGGCTTTCTGGTCTCACTTGTTTCAAATGAGTTTAGTTGCTAACTATTCTGTAAGCAATGAAGAAGCTGGTCCTTGAAAATAGCAGCCTTGTTACAGACTTTCGAAAATGTTATGCTCCGCTCTGTATGCCTGTCTAAGGGAAGAGCATAAGTGATCCTCCCGGTATTCGTATCTCACTTGTCTTGAATGTATGTGAATCTCAGATTCCTTGATAGCTCRTTAGCTTGCCACCAATATTTGCTTATGTGGTAAATGAGAGCTTTTCTTAGGATTAGGGGAAAAGCATTCCAAGATGGTGTTGAGGAGGGCTCTGGTCTAATGTGTGTGTATTTCAGTTTAGCTTTGCCTTAGAGAATTCCAGTCTTACCTCCTTTGTGCTGCCCCTTCAGCTTGCTAGTGCAACTGTTGGTTGTACTGTGGGGTCTTTTTGCTCTTCAAGGCTGAGCGCCATACCCTGATCTGGTTTCTAGCCTAGCTATGTGTATACTGCCTGTTCTATCTAGGTCAAATGATATTTTTGAGGAGTTTTTAAACAAACAAACAAAACCCACAAAAAGCCTACATTGATAACAGTGGTGTTCATGACTACATCTTATACCCAACACATGGATTATTTCAGGGTAAAGTGTTTAGTAGAACAGAAATACAGACTGCATGCATATTTGCAGCTAGATACTAGGTTTAAAGAGTAATACGAAAAATATTCTTCGCTCCCAATCCTGTAAGCAAACATGTAATTTCTACTGAGCTGAAAGTGTTCCATATGAACACCCTTTGAGTGCATATGGCATCAAGTAATTTTGGCTGCCCACCTGGGCAGGAATAGCTTGTTGCAGCTGTTTTCAGCAAAGTCCCTAAGTCTCTTATGGTATTGATGCTGCTTATTTTATTTTACTGTTGCTATACTTCTCTCCCCACTTCTTCCTTCTAGCACAACTCTTATGTGAGAAAAGATACCTTGTTCTCCTTTAGCCATAAAAGCCTGTTTCTCCCYACAAACTTTTCTTCTTGAAAAAAAGAAAATGCTAATATTATAAGCAATGTGTATGTTGGGGAACATGCTATCTTGTGTATTGCCGAATTGAAAAATACTTCATTTTTCTCGTAGATGTGTCTGCTAGATTTTTAAGCTAAATGCTTGAAGGGAAGCAGGAATCTTTCCAGTGGTCTCATGAGTTGATCTCAGTTATTCACTCAGTCTGGGAAACCTCCATATCAGCCTTCATGCTTACCACTGGCTGTACTTCCACTTTTGACCTTAGGCTTCATCTTGCTGTGGTGCTAGTGCCTGTTCTTGGGTAGATCAACAATGAGAGTATTTGGATGACATGAAGCAGCAACAGTAACATACAAGGTCCAATAACTCATGTGTGCTATTAATGTGGCTTTAGACTGTATCTGTATTCTAAACATCTAGTGCATACTGACAAGTCCTTGTTCTGAATTTCTGTAGCTAATCTAATATCTGCAAGACCTTTTCTTTGTTTAGGCATCATCTAGATCCAGTTACAAATGCTTGTCTTTTGCTTGGGCTACTCATAGGGTCAACCTGAAGCCTCTTCTCTTCAGAAGAAACTTAGCTCCCTTATAGTCATATGTAGGTTATATGCTGCCTATTCCTTCTGTATAGTAAAAAATTATTGTCACTATATAATGATCCAGAATGTCCTTTTGAGCAGTAACCATATTCCCTCTGATGCTAACAATTGTCAGATCTTTTACTCTAAGATGGGCTTAGTTAGTTAGTATCTGACTTGTTCATAATCCTTTTGTTGGGCCACATGTGAGCGTCTTCCATGYGTGGAAGGCCACATGTGTACTGCTTCTGGTGATCCTTGGGAAACCAGGGCAGGATGTCGCCCTCGTCTGAGCATGCTAACCTATGTCGGAGATTTAATGTCTACTCCATCTTTGTATAAATATCTTGTAAACTTGGCTCTACACCTCTGCTTGTATGCTTGAGTAACCAGGTAACTCTGATGCCAATTCAGATTGATATAGAGCAGACACCAGGCACTTGCTTTGTGCTCAGATTTAGCATGGCCTGGGTCTTACTAGAGCTTTTCTTTAGGGAGCCTGCATGGATCAGGCAGTAGTTTAGATCACCTAGAAGGTCAGTGTGAATATAAGTTACCTCTCAGAAGGTTACTTTCCAGGAGCAGGAAGTTTAAGATGGATTGTCTGTCAGCTTGTCCACAGCCTGACCCCAAACCTCCTTCCTTAGAGCTGAACAGTTTTAGCTTAGAATTTAAAAAAAAGTGAGTATGCGGGGAAGTGTGTAGAGTAGAGGAGAGGGCATGGAGCTTATCAGTAGAGTTGTTGTATGCAGCTGCTGTACTGCTGGGAGAGTGCTGTACACTAACACAGAGATGAAAATACCTCCTCTTACAAGCTCAGAGATATGAACATCCAGAATATATGTATGGACAGCACAGCTTGAACTTCCTGTTATTTGTGAGTATCCTTCCTTTGCACAGACTCCATGCCATAAACTATTAAGAAGGAAGGTAAGTGTCTCCTGCCCATGAGGATATGTTGTCTCAGAGGGAGGACAGGGCTTTGTTCCAATTTTTTGAAGAATTTAAACCAACTTTGGTATCTTTGCAAGTAGAAAAAGTAGTAATGAGTAAGACGGGAAATGGGTGGGCAACTTAGATTATGGCTTGGCGCAGTATGAACACGAACAAAATTTAAGAGGCTGTGTGATACCTCTTCCCCTGCTTGTATGTCTTGCTGCTTCTTTCCTTGTGAAGGAAGGAAGCCTCTTTTTCACTCCCCTGTTTTGCCTTTGCTCCACAGTCTTGCTGGAGAGAAGATCTTCAGAACTCTGTCTCGGAAGCCCTCTTTCTGTTAGGCTTTGGGCAAAGTGAGTAGGGCTGGGTTAGGTGAGGAAGTTTTGTATTTTTCAACACTTCTCCGTGAGGCCTTTCTGCTTTGGTTGTAGGATGAGCTGGAGGAGGAGCTGTAGGTGTGTTTGGCCACTTGGTGGGGCTGTTGGCACAGATAGTGGTGGTGAATTCACGTTTTGTTTCTGCTGCAGCTTTGCTGAGGAAGCCAAAGGAAACTTGCTGAACCTCCGGCCCCGGAATAACAACTTTGCAGCTTGACGTTCATATATTCTTGGACTAGCCAGGACCAGGTAAACTAAAAGTTAAAACTTCTTTTTATATGAAGATTTTAAACAACCGAAGGTCACTTTTTTGTGAAGACCATCCAAACAACTGCAAAAAGCTGCTGTGTCCTTCTTGGTGTTGTCTTCCAACTGCAGGATATGAAGGGTGTTTTGAGGGGGTTTTGCCAGTACCCATGGAATCATGTTGCATTATATGGTAGTGGGACTCAGCTTTGAAGTGCCCTTTTAGCTTTAGTAAAGCTTGCTCAGGCACTGAAGCCACCTTTAGCTGGCGCTGAGGCTCCAAAGCTTACTGACAGATGTTTCCATCTAAGGATATGACCCTTTATGCTGCTGAAGTAAGAGCTAGTCTGGAGAAAGGAGATAATAGAGCCTGCACTTGGTAGTCACTTCCCTGTAGTTTGTGCAGGTGATTACTCTGAGGGAGTGTGAAAGGCTCACATACATGGATCTGTGTTTTGATGTTAAGGTGAAAGAAGTGTGTGTGTAAATTATGAGGTTGTGAGGTACAGAACAAACGGAATCTGGCAGATAAATGCTCCTGTGCATTGAAGTCTTGTATCTGGAGGGATGTTTTCCTTTTGGAAAGATTCTCTTGATGTTTCCATCAGACTTGCTAAGGGTAATCCTTCGTATTATAATAGAGTAAAATAAATGGCTAGAGATACCTAGGAATAAAAACAAGGAAAACTTTGAGCTGAATAGCTAAATTCTCTTTGCCTGCAAAATGCCTCATTTTCCAAAGCTAAAAAGGGAACGCTCTGTTTCTTGAGACCTTCTAAATGGGGACAACTATATGTGACATGATGAAACTCCATAGCATTTCATACTTGGTTGGTGTCTCTTCTGTGGCATTCAAGGGACCTTCTTAATTTGTGGTATTTTTAGTGCTAACATTTCTATGAAAATGCTTGCAGAATATTGATTATGGTGGACTTTCTTGATGCCAGTGGATGTAAGAAAATAAATGGTAGGTATGTATCAGCATTGCTGCAATATACTTCTGTTTCTTCAACCCCAAAAGGTTTGGGTGCTCTCTTGCTGTTCTGCAGTCTATTGCTCAATAACAGTAGGGTGACTCCAAAGTGGCAAAACCTAGTAGCAGTTCTTAAAAACTGCATTGATGTCTTGCAAGGTAGAGACCAAGTTTTTATTTTGTTGGTGTGTGCATGACTTGATGGGGATTGAGTTGGGTTTGTTCCTCTCATTCTTTATCACCTTGTGTCACTTCTGGTTTTTCGTACTGCCAATGGGCCAGAATCAGGTTTGGCTCTTGCTGTGCTCTGTGTTGTACAACAGTACCTGATGGTCTTTGCCCTACAGTGCTGACAATCTACAAGAGACAGTGTGACAGGTAAGGCGAAATGACTTTCCAGGGTGTCGCTAGTGTCGCTGCCCTTACGTGATTCTTTGCCAGTCTGTAGTAGTATTGCTAGATTCTCACCTGGCATCCTGAAGTTGTACACGTATAGTCACTGATGAGGCCTGGGCTGTCTGACACAGAAGAATCCACAGGACCTTGCTTTGTTTCTTGCTATGTTCCTTGCTTTGATGTGGCTGTCTGACCCTACTGCAAATACAAAGTCCACTTCTAGGGGTATTAGGTTGCTTTTTGGTTTTGGTCTTGTTTTCTGCATGGAGAGTTTGCAGGCAGAGCTGTTGCAATTTGGGAGTAAACACCTGCGATGCCTAGAGTGAGACAGGTCCTCACAAGTACTAAAACACAAACACTGGAGGTGGATGTTGCTGACTCTGGGAGAAAGGAGGTTGTAGATGTGGTTTCTCCCTGAATGAAGCCCAAGAAGGCTCAGTTTTTTTACCATGAGGGTTTTCTCCCTTTTTCCCCATGCAGAGAGAGAGCAATATGCCTAGGAGCTGAGTTTCCTAATGGGTAGCAAATTATACAGTACTTATTGCAAAAGAAGAGTTTGGGGATTGTGGCATTGATATTGTGAAAGGCAATGTATTGAAAAAAATACTTGCAAAGAGAAGTGGACATTAGGAAAAAAAAATTGTTTTTGTGAGCTGCAAGCCCCACTGGAGGGGACTGGGAGAGGCCAGTGTTTGTAGAAAATGAACAAACAAAAGGAGGAAAAACTCGGGTTATGTTGAGGTTTCCATAGCAACACAATACTTTTCCTGGAAATATCAAATGATGAGATCTAATCTATCTGCTATTTAACTCTTGCATGCAAAGCCTTCTCCTTTCTCAGCTTACCTGCCATCCTTCACAGCATCCTCTCTAGTGATGAGTCTACTGTCCCTATGCAATGGTGGTCTGCATGGGGAGTGATGTTCCTGGGACAAGGCTGTTCCTGTTCTGTTCCCCCTGTTCCAAAGCACACAGAAAAGCAAGAGCTTATGAGGCAGAGGTAGTGTGTGTGTGACGGGCTGTGTGTAAGAATGACTTACTGGCTGCGCTGATCCTGGGAAGCTCCTGTTTCCTGCAGATCTCGGAGAGGATGGGCTAAGCTGGTACTGAGAGCAGAGTTGCCAGGCAGGTACGTCGCTGAGATGTTCCATAGCCTGCAGGGTTTACTGCATAAGGATGTGTCCTCCTTGGAAATGATGCAGCTTAGTACCTGTCTGAGATCTGTAGAAAACTTTCTGTGGATGTTTGGAGAGTTCATCAAAGTAGCCTGACTTAAATTTGTACCTAGCAGTCTGTCCTTTGCTTGAAGAGCATCAGATTTGGAAATCCTCGATGGCAGGGGAAGCCTCTTGTGGAGGGAGGTGGAAAGGTGGCAGTTCTTACCTGATTAAAAAGGACAATTGAGAGAGTGGGCAGCATGAAATTACTAGTGGTCTCAAAAATGTAGAAAGGAGTGTCTGTTCCTCTCTTCTTGTAGAGAGAAGCCTGGAGTGGATATGAAAGACCTCTGCCTGACTTGCCCCTCTCTGACAGTGTGGTGTTTGTAACTCACTCTAAGTATTCATGAGACTGTGATGCTTGCCTGGCCAGGGAGAGTGCCTGGGGCTGCTTCAGCAGAAGCCAAGTGCAGCTGATTTAACTGTTCAGGTCATTTAGCTCTTCCTTGCATTCCTCCTGCTTTTTAGCCTGTTTGGCTGTTAATGGAAAATGAAAAGTTTGCTTGTGGGTTTTTTTTTTTCCTCCTCACCATTGTATACGAGGTCTTCTGCATGGTAACTAGTTACAAGGAGAGCATGGTGAGAGAAGACAGGTCCCCCATACAGACGATGCTGTGTGTATATTATGTATATACCTTTAACTCATTTAGGGTAGAAGAGTTCTTAACCTTCAAAGGAATGAAATTTGGAAACTAGCTTGCAATCTGCCTAGTGAAGGCACTGGGATAAGACCATGGAAGGAATCTTACAGCTGAAGAGGAGACTCTTCTAGAAGGAAACTCAGTCTGGTGAGGAGAGGTTTAGAAGGAATTTGTGTTCGTGCCACGAGTTCTGTGATGGAGGATTTCTCCTGGTCATCCCTCGCATATAGAAAAGAGTCCCTTTCCACCTTGCCAACTTTATCCATTAACTAAGCTTCTGAGGTCGTCTTCTTCCCCAGAATCCATAGGAATTGGACATGATACAGGCAGGGTGTTAGTATAGACCTCTGGTATTTCCCCATTAGTGTGACATTATTTTGAGTGATCAGCTGGTGCGTTCCTGCTTGCAAACTCGGAGCTAAACTGATCACTAAATTTCAGAGTTCCCATCAGATGACAATGACAGCCACTGTTTTACCCCTTTCTAGCAGGGCATATGAGCTGCAGGCATATGAAGATTTGGGAAGACTCTTATCTATTTCTAGGAACACTTCTACTTACCTTTTCTGTACTTGTGTTGGTGAAAGCTGGAGTGTTGGTGGTGCTTTGTCACATGTTGTGGCCTTTGTTTTTACTCCAGGTCTTAAGACTTAGTACTTCGGGCGAAGTGCTGTGGCCTGTGGTATGCATGTAGCGTAGGCTATTTGTGGTCTTTTCTGTTTGAGACCTGTTGCCTGTTTGGCCACAGGTGCAGAAGAGGGAATTCAATACCCTGTGTGATCTCCCCAGGTCTGTGATTCTTTGTGGCTTTGTGAAGGGAAAGCAGAGCCTACAAAGTATGATGTACAGTATGACAGAAGCATGGCCATAGGCCTTCTGTATTTAGATGTGTTGTGTTACAGCACTGTTAAGGGCCTGACTGTGGCCAACCCCTGCAATATTCAGCAAAAGCAATATTCTGTTTTGATAGGTAGGCTTCACATTTTTTGGCTCTGATTGTTGTTCTGTTATTAACCTGTTAATGCTTATTGAGCCCTGAAGATTTGTGGATAGCAAAACCATCATTACAATATTTAAAAGAAAATCAGTTCAAAGGGGTTCAAAGAACAGTAATCTAGGTATGTGCCAATGAATAGGAAGCTGTACTTTAATATCTCTTAACAAACCATCCCCCATCTTTAAACACTTATTATATTTCCTCATATTTCTCCTGACAGCCACCTGTTCAACTTCTGACCTGTTTGTAAAAATCTGCACATCATCTATCAGAGGGATATGCGCACTTACAAACTTCTGTTCTGTGGGCATTAAGTAAATTATTTCTTTAAGATCATATGGCAGATCTATAATTAATTAAACCCTCCATGATATTAGCGCAAAATAATTTAGCCTTTCTAAAAAGGTAAATGTAATTTGCCGATCTGGTATTTGGAAGAATGCTTTCCCCAAAATCAATTCCTTTAGTTTCCAGAGAATAGAAATGAGAAGCAATCTCATTTTAATTATATCTCTTTATTGCTAACAAAGGAATGATTTATGCAATTAAATTAACTGGCTAGAAAATTATTCTCAGCTGGGCTGTCCTAATTCTTTGCTTTCTGAATTGCAGGCTCTTAGACTTCTCTATGTAGATTAATTTTTCTGATATGCAAACAATGCTCCTTGTGTTCATTTTTAACATTTTTTATTCACAGCTCCCCTTTTCTTAGTGTCAATGACATGAGTAATATTTGTGCACTGCTGGGCTCTGATTCAGGCCTTTTTTATGTAGAGAGATTGGAAAAAAAATCTTTTCTTTCGAATCTCATTATTGCCAGTGCAGAGCAAGGTTTTGAAGTTTTCTTATCTATTGCTGAGAAACAGCAGCAGAAACATGGAGGGACTGCAAAGATGTCAAAGGATGCAAACTTTTGAAGAAAAATGTATCAGCACTGAGGAGACAGGTGAATTTGCAGCTAGTGAGTGTTAAGAAAGCATTTTTTATGTACATTTTTTTTATGTATTCCTCCCCTGTCTCCTTGCAGCCAGGCAAAAAGCTGAAATGCAAGGGAAAAAAAAAAAAAAACCTGTATTATGTTGTACACAGACTTAATAGTGAAAGAATTTTTGATTTTCTTTCTGCCTGGGATTACCTTGCAGTGGCTGGCCACAACGTTAGCTAGTGATATTTGGGCTGAGGGGAAAATTACCATGTAACAACACATTGTGACCATGTGCCAACACAGACTGACATCTTCTGAATGGGGCATTGGTGTAATCTCCTGTTTTAAAACAGCAGTGAACATATTGCGGAGCACGTGTTAGCTCTCTGAGCTGTCCTGCCCTGTATCAGTAGAGATGCGTCAGCTGGTCAGTGTTTGCTGTGTTGGCACTCTCACACTGCTGTCAGATGGTTTTGAAATAAAAAAAAAGCAGAGTTTGGTCTGGGCTGGTATGAGGCGCTTTGGGTGTGGAAAGGTCTATGCCACTGGGATTCAGAGTGGGTTCTGAAGGCTTTTGAACTGCCAGATAGGAAGGATGAAGCTACGATGATTTGGATGGGACAAGAAAGCACTCTGAGCTTGTTTGCTTTGAGTGTGGATCATCCAAGGGGAGTCTTCCTTCTGGGCTGGATAGCTGCTGGGTGGGTGGGTGATGGGGTAGTTGGTGCRATGCCTGTTGACTGCAGTTGTTGGTGTTATCCTTGAGGACACCACTGTAAAAAAGCAGCACGGACTGAATTTGCTTAGAAAGTGGGATCACACTGATTGGAAGAACCTTTCTCAAGGAACAATTGTCTTTGGCTTACTGTCAAAGAGCGATTTCCGCCCCCCCCCCCCGCCCTTAGTCCTGCAAGCTCTCTACACTGGGTGGTTCAGTTCTCCTCCATGAATACCTTGGCTCATACAGGAAAGGATATCCTACAATGCCCGAGGAGGATGCCATTGGGGGGCGAGTTTACAAGCAGTCTGTAGAGCAGGCTTTGAGTTCAAAATGATCTAGACAAATTGAAGGAATGGTTCAAAATCAATAAGATGAAATTCATGACAAACGTTACCTTTAGGGAGGAAACATCTGATTAAAAAAAATGAGAAACAACTGCCTAGGCAAGCAGTTCTGCAGGAAAGGATTTGGGTTCATAGTGAATCACAGCTAAGGGAGTCAGTGATGCTCCTTTAAAAAGAAATCTTATTTCTGGAAGTATTAATAGGAGTGTCATGTGCAAGTTGTAGGGTAGGGGGAGAGATACGACTACTGTGTTACCTGGTGAAGTCTAGGCTGGCGGAATGTATCTAGCTTTGCATGCTGCATTTCAAAAGCTAAAAATGAGAAAAAGCTGGGAAATCATGACCTGAGGGATAAGTAATGACAAATCTTACAGAGGGAGAAGACCAAACTTCATTTACAGCAAGGGAGAATTAAGCTGACACCAGGAAAACCTTAACCATAAGCTACAATGCTCACATTTCAGCCTGCCAGGAAAAACCTAGGACCCACTGGATGTGTCCTTTGGTTCCCCAACTCCACCTGCTTCTGTTCTTAACTCGGATAAACAGCTTTCTCCTACGCCGTGGTTGCCCTGTGTTCCTACAGCCTGCGTGGGTAGATGGTTTCATACCTCTTCCTCATCTTCACTTAGCTCCTGTTCCCTACTACCTGTTTCATTCTACTTTGCCAGCAAATTCCAGCGGGGGCTGGTACTAAAAGCTGCTTCTAGTGGTAACTAAGGGGTTTCACTTCTCAATGCCAGAAATCCTGCATTCCTTTTGGAACAGGCAGTGCATGTAAACATACGAGGAACAGAGTAAGCCAAAAGATGTGCTCATAGTGGAAGGGAATGAAAGATGAGGAAGGGAAATTTAAAGAAAACCCAAACAAAGCAAACAAAAACCCACAAACAAACATAAAACCAACCAAACCAAAAAACGGCTCCTTTCCTACAGTTGATGGCAAGATGATGCTTCACTGGCATCTCAGACTGGTTCTTTTATGAAGGGCATACTGGGACCACCAGAAAGCTTTTAATGASGGGCAGTGTAAGTTGCAAAAACAGGACAGTCCTTTGTTTTATCCTGTTGAAATAAAGGAGGTGAATGCTGCAGTAGCAGGAAATGTCCAGTCGCAGGTACAACTACATGGAGCCACTACGGGAGGGGAAAGAGAGCCAGAGCAACACCCTCAAACTTCCAAAATGGTAGGAAATGCAGAGTTTAAAGTGCACTTCTTACAAGCACAGCCATGTAATGGTAACCCTGTCAATGAAAGTGATGGTTTCAGGGATCAACTCCAGAAGAAACTCTGCTACTGTCTGAATTCTGGGCTCCTTTTCTGTTCCTTAACAAAGGAAATAAGAGTGAGTTCCCTCCAGATCCTCTAATAGAATTAATCACCTCTCTGTGGACCATTTCCCAAATGTGCCAGGATTTAATTTCACACTGAGTGATATCCAGATGAAAAGCTGTCTTTGGTAATACAGGGAATCTCTCCTGTAAAGTAGATCTCTATTACAGGTAGCTGTTTTCCCTGTGAGAAGATCCCTGCCCCTGTGCCTCACTTGTTGATCGATCCTACAGAGACAGCTGCCTGGGAATGCCTTTCCTCTCTCGGATAAGGTTTAACACTTTGTGAAGCTACTGTAGAATGTGCTCTCTGCATGTGCTTTTCTTCCAGATGAGATGCTGCTGAGCTATTAGTAAAACAAACAGGGGGTTAACCTGGCATGAGAAAGGTGCGTGGACCAGGGAGGTGTGCAGTCAGGGCTACGTCCTCACTGGAAGACTGGGTGGAATTTGAGGACCTTGTCCATTTGTCCACGGTTTCCTTAAAATAGGAGAAAAATCACTGGAAAGCCCCATTTTGCTCTTGCTTCGTTCTTTACTCTTTGCTGTTATGTTTTGCTGTTATGTTTGGCCCAGGATTTTTTTAAAAGCCTAATATCTTCTACTTTTATTTTTGCTCAGGTTCTCTTCCTGGTTCTCGTGAAGCAGGACCCAGCTAGATGGAGTTTGGACTTGCTAGCATCAGAGTGGTATTTGAATAAAAAAAATTTTCATGGGGTTTTTTGTTTCATTGTATAACATTAAAATTTTAATGTTTATTTTAATAAATATTAAATGAATAGTTAATATTTAATTTTAAATAACGATACTTTTGTTTATATCAGATTCTGGGTATCTGAGTGCTAAAATCAGAAGTTAAAATAATCTGGCTCACTACATGGAAAGAGATGCAAGTACTGGAAAGCCTTATGTTGGCCTTGTATCTTCATTTCTTCTGACTTTTTCATTCCTAGTCTTTCCAATCTCCCAGTAAATTACTGAGAGATAGCTCCTAGCTATATCTTATGAGCAGCTGAAGAAATGAAGCAATGGAAAATATAGATAATATATACTGAACAGTACTGTACRTAATTAGACTATATATTTGTGCACATACGTGCTCTCTGTCTCATTGCATTTCAGAGATAAACACTGTGTAACAATAGGCTCAGGGTTTTTATACTGTGGCCTTTTAAAATCTATTTTGTTATTCTTGTCGTCTTGGAACAAGATCTAGTTTGGAGCTGGGTGATGTCCTTAAGGTCCCTTCCAACCTGAATTACTTCATGCTTCTATGAAGATCTGTATGGCTATTGTGTCCAAATTGGCAATAGCTGCGTTGCTTGTGTGAAGCTTTGTACTGAAAGACAGCTAGAAAACGAAACAGCTCAGTGAAGGTATTTGCCTCTGAATGTCATGAGATTCCTTTCAACCTGCTGGACTCTCTCTGAAAAGCARCCCCGTCCTCCAGCATACGGACTTGCCCCTGCTGTTTTGGTGTTGTCTGCTTACCTGCTGAGACTGCTCTGTCCCATTGTATAGGTTGTTAATAAGGCCATTAAACAGTATTGGTCCCAGTGCCCATCCCTTCGGGATGCCACCGGTAATGGGMCATCAGTTGGACTTTGTTCTGCTGATCACCAGGCCCAGCCAGTTTTCTGCCCACCTTATTTCTTATTTCTGCCCACCCTGAATTTTCTTTTTCATTTTTTTTCCCTTTTGATCCAAATGAACTCTTTCTACAGGAATCTTAGTGTCTAGAGCTGTCTTGGCAAAGAATTGGCCACTCCATTGATTCTAAAGGGCTTTTGCAAAATTTTAAATATGCAAATAATAATAATAATTATTGCTGGTAATAATGGGAACAGCATGGGATTTCTTTACTTTTTTAGATTTCTCTGTCCTCTGCAGATGCCACTTTAATGCAAATCAAACTTTGCAGATTGTGTTACCTATTGAAAAATAGTTTCAATTAGAAATTCAATTACACTGTCTTGGGGGGATGGAACTGACAGTTTCTTTGAATTTTGCACGTTATAGAGGGCTCCAAAGTACCATAAATCTGCTAATTGATTTCTGTACCTGTAATGTTTGATTAGGTGTATTTTATTGTCTTCTTGGTTTTAATTAACCCCAGGCTTGTCAAAATGCTTCCACTGACAAAGGATATATGATGAACTGAGATAAACTCTATTAACAGAGGCTGACTTTTGTCAGTAATTGCTATCATGCATAAGAGTTATTAGAAATTATCGCACACAAAAAGAAACTGTACTTTTGGTAACAACTTTTATGGGCTGCTATAAATCTGTTGATTGCCCCCTACATGCAGGAGATAAGCAACTGTGAATGACAAGGGGTCCGAAGGAAAATCAATCATTTGCTAGATGTCTTATAAATATTGCGTGACAAAATGGGAAGACTTAAGAAGTCTAAGTGCTGAAAATTGAACAGATGCTAATGCACCTAAACTTGTTCCCATTAGAGATTGTGAGGGCTGTTGAGACAAGGGCATGACTACCTCAGGAAGCTCTTGGTTTTAGTGAAGCAGAACATGTTAAGAACATGTTACCTTAGGTGTGGAGCTCTGAAAGGCTAAAGGGATACTGAGCCTTTTGCTTCTAGGCCCTTGGTGGGAGTCCAAGTCTGGTCTGTCCATTGCCTTAGAGGGCAGGCACCCAACAGGGTCATGTCACTAGTGTTTGGGGACAGAGGCAGGCAGAAGGATTGACTGGCTGATGATGCGCAGGTTTTACCCGAGAAGCAATTGCAGAGACTGTAGTTGAGGTGTTTTTGCTGAGCACAGAGGTAGTTTGTGATGCTGCATGCTGTTTGTATGGTCTGCTGTTGGAAATGTTTTATCTAGGAATACAATAGTAAACCTGACAAATCATCTCTTAGACAAACCAGGAAAGAAGGGCTAATATCCTCATTTTTACTAATGTCCACCTGTAAGGACTTGGTTTGTGTAAGATCTTTAGACAGTAACATATATAAACACATGTGGAAGTCTGTGCATAAATATTTTTGGCTGAACTGCAACTTCATCTGTTGTAGATCTCTGCCCTTGTTTGGTCTCTGACCCTTTGTTTGTCTGGCGCTCTGTATGAATGGGGTGTTGATGCAGGTATAGTCCTATGAACACAACTGAAATAATATTGTGAATATAAACAGAGCAGTAATTAAGCCATACAAAGGTGTAAAAGTATGAGACAAACTTTCCTGAATGTAGTTGTTAAAGTTGATATGACTACTCCCTAGAAACACTGTATATAAACTTATGTTTTGTGTAGGTGAGGCAATGTTTGTCAATTTTTTTAACTATATGCAGGGAGAGCACATACAATCCTCAGGAGCTGCAGAGACCTGTGTGCCTGGAAACGTCTTTGTTTTCTGCAAGCTTTGGACACTCTTGGCTGCAGCAATTTTTAAGTTGCTTAATAGATCTTCTGTCTTACTCAGAATGGTTAACTTTAGCTTGATTTTTATCTATAGCTGAGCAGGTATTTTAAACTGACCTTCACTTTCTTTGCTGCTTTTTCTAAGAGTTGTCACAATGACTTGACAGTGCAGTTGTGTGAGTGTGCACAGAGAAAGGAGGAGCAGAGTGGAGCCTTCCCATGCAGAGGTCATGTGCAGTCCTAAAAACTGTTTCATCTAATACTGCTAGGGTATTTAGTTTATTAATATTTTGGGGAGCTTTAAAACATCTCTGGAGCTTGTGAGGTCTGAGATTCTCACTTTGCTGTCTTAGTTTAGCCCAAAAGAGATCTTCAAATGCTTGGGGCTTTTTGGAGCAGTCTTTTTTTTTTTTTTTTTTTTTTTTTTTTTTTTTTTTTTTTTTTTTTTTTTTTTTTTTCCTGGCCATGGGGCACCACAGTGTTTGAAGTGGCTGGAGTGGATCTACTGCTGTGTGTGGGTATGCTGGGGTGGAGAGGCACAGCTGGCACCAGGACAGTGCTACCACGGGCACATGCATCCTTCAGTTCCCAGCAAGAGAAAACCACTTAGCCTGCTGATCCTCATGGATGAGGCAAGAAATCCCATTGTGCTTGAATCACAGTTTCCTGTGGATCGTTCCCATGCAGGACACACAGGGAAGGTATTCTGCAGCATGCCAGGTTCCTAAGGACCATGTGTCTTTATGCAAGTTGCTAGAGTGAGAACTGTGTCACTGGTTTCTGCAGCCTAGCTGCAGATCTTGGTGCTGGACCCCTGGCATGTCATAGGTGGGATTTCCTATGGGATTCTCCCCTCTCAGCTGCTGTGAGAGTGGGGAACTCTGGTAGCTGAGAGTTGTGATCTGGCTTGATGTTTTGTGGGTTATCAGAAGAGTCTTAGACATCCCCTAACTTGTGATGTGAAAATGTGAGTTAAGACCAGTGGAGGAGAGAGGTGCAGAGAGGACTAATAATACCCTGTCTTGTGGAGGTGAGACAGATCTTTCAGTCTTGGTATATTGGGAATGGTTCTGCGGGCTGGACAGCAGACTGACTTGCTGTCTGTGGTATTGGAGTGCTGTGTCACGGTATTGCAGCTCTCCTACTGCACTTGGTAATTCCCCCAGCCCTCAGGGGCAGTTGGTATGTCTTGTAGCTGCACCCTTTTTGTTTGTCTTAGTTACATAGCTCTGTTTAAGAGTTTCCATGCAAGTCTGTGTGTGTGAGCGCACATATATCTATATTCCCTCTTGGGGTATGCTGAAAACAATCCATTTAGAAAGCAGGTGTCCTTGTCTCTCTTGGCATCTGGTTAAATATCAGCCAAGTAGGAGAAGGTAAATCCTAGGATGCTTTAACAACTGCTTGGGCTGTGAAGCCCTCGGCTCCATCTGATGGGATTTG
The DNA here is from genome assembly GCA_035582835.1 of Phoebastria nigripes. Classification (NCBI taxonomy): domain Eukaryota; kingdom Metazoa; phylum Chordata; class Aves; order Procellariiformes; family Diomedeidae; genus Phoebastria; species Phoebastria nigripes. The sequence continues at coordinate 2,817,222 of JAYKAV010002442.1, read as the reverse complement.
AAGGTCATGGTGGTTGCCCACGTGTGAAAGATGTGTCCTTATTCCCCATAGATAACACAGACCAAAATGATCTATCTTAAGGTGTCCTTAAATTGAGCTGATGAGAAGAAACATGTGCGTTTCAGTCTGCTGAGACCAGAGGTCGCTGTTGAATTGGAAATGGAGACCCCATCGCTTCTCCAGAGCCACCTTCTCTCTATTGTGTCCAGCTCTTAACCTGCTCTGTAGTACCTCGGGCTTCTTTTCCCTTACAAAAAGACTGTTCTCTCAAAAGCACAACACTAGGCTTCTGCAAATGTGGGACTGAATAGATGGAGCTAGAGGAGAGTAGAACAGTGTGGTTGAGCTCTGTTTCTCTGCAGTTAACGCTTGCCCCATGGACCTACCAACATGTCCTGCAAACACCCCTCAGTCTTAATCTGCAGGTCCTCCATTTCATTCATTCCTTGTCCCTGGCATAGCCTTATTCATAGCAGACATCTCTTATTTTAGCCCTGGTGGTTGTCTATTGAAAGGAGAAATGTACATAGTGTTGAGCTGCAGAGTAGCACCCAAGGCAGTGTGATAGTGATGGTGTAAGGTGGAGAGGGGCATGGACTTGTAGGTGATGTTATCTCCTTTCTGTCTGCAAGTCTGGAGGAATGAGATGAGGCAGAACCAGACGTACCTTTGGGTAACACAGCCCTCCTGAAAGTGAGATGCTATAGGAGGGGAGCACATACAGGAGCAATGCCCAATGTTTGTGTTTAGGTGGACTGTACAGTATTTTGGGTGGGGTATGGGAGGCTGTATGCCATGGCCCTTCCTCACCGCACAATTGAACTGAACTGACTGTGGATGAGCAGGAGATGTGGTACAGCTCGGAAACCTCCTTGCATGTGGGCTCTGCAGGTGAGTCCATCTCAGCCATACTCTGCTGGAATGGCAGCATGTCAGGCATGCCTTGTAGGTGGACAAGTGGTGGTTGCGTGGGTCCTGGCTCAAACTTGGTCTGAGTAGCAGCACTGCAGGGAAACCCATTCTGAAGCTCATTGGGCCCCTTCTGCCTGTACTGGAGGTTAAACTACTGCTGCTACACACAAGTGCATTCCTGTAGAGGGGTATCATCCTCTCCTGGGCAGGCCTCTGGCAGGAGGCATAGGGCTGTACCACTGTAGCACCAAGGCTGAACCACTGAGCCCAGCTGATCCTGACCTGGCTTTGAGCATGTCTGCACCCAGTCCATTCGCAGACAAGGAGAGCTGGCTGAAAATGCTCAGTTCCTTGTATGAATCTCCATAAAATCCCATGGGTCACAATTTGCAGCAAGTTGCACAGGTGAATTAGCATCTTATGTCGCCATTCCTTACTGCTTGAAAACACCTTGGCTTTTAATTTCATCGCTTCTCTCTAGAGAAAAATCGAATGAGAGCTTCCAGCAGAGATGGTGGACACTTGTGCCTTTCTTCAGGAGAATGGTCAGGAATGCACAGGCTTGCCAAGGTGGGACATCCATGGCAGTAAGAGCCTGGGAAGGGAACAAACTGTGCTTCACATCACTAAGTCGGTATTCACAGCAGACTGAGATCCAGCGGTATGTTCTCAATTGGTTTATTATAGTCAATACTTATTATTAATAGATACGAAACAGACAAGATCTGAGCCTTCTGATGTTGTAAATTGATATAGATCTGGTCACTCCCTGAAACTGCAGTCTGGTCTCAGCAGAGCCACAAATCCTTAGTTAAAACTTCAGTCTTTTGCCTAGACCTGTAAACTTATTGTGGACATCTTTTGTCTTGGCAGAAACAGGTCTTTCATTAGTCCTGCAATTCCAGTACATGTGGGGAATAAGCTATCCAGCAGAAGGCACTATTTGGCTAGAAAGATTAGCATGGTGTGGTTATTCTGGCAAATGCCATGCATCTAGCCAATACAGTCACAGCAGCGCAGCTGTCACATTGAGCATTACCTGTATTTGGGTGGACTTGAGTTGTGTCCCTCTTTCCTTGGGAACAGAATGCCGCATTTAAAGCGGTGGGAGTGTAGGAAACACTGTGGTGTCTAAATAACTTGCAACATCCTGTAATGTTACTGCACAAAAGGTCTGAGTTAATGACCCAGTTGATTTACAAGTCAACTGCATGACAACAGAAATTAATATTCACTGATGAGCCAAAGTGAGAGGCCTTGAATTTTTTTTTCTCTCTAATGGTTTTGTGTCAAATCTGTGGGTGAGTTCATATACCTGTGTACCGATCAGAGGGTGTTTGGGGATAAGTAGCATTTGATTAACCTTTGGGCTATCCTGGAAAATAGAGTGCAAGAAATCTTGTGTGAAACTGCCCAAGTACTGTGCTGTTCTGAAAATATCTCCTAGTACCAGTGAATGAGTAGATGGAAAAGGAGATTCCTGATCAAATGTGGCTTTGTTTAGAGGCAAAATGTAAGTAGCTGAGGCCAGATTCTGCTTTCCTTTTCTGATTTATACCCAGTTGAGCTGCACCATTGTAAAATCACAGTGAGAGAAAAACTGTGGTTATTAGGGGAAGAAGGTGGCACTTTTCTTTAAATTAACTGATTTGTAGTTAAAAACAGGCTTGCTGAGTGAAAGCTGCTGGCTGTGGCAAGTCCCCTCCCTGCAGCAGAAGGCTGTATGGAGGGGACTTCTGTCTAGCATACTGGTAGTCAGAAGTGGCTACTTAAACTCTGTGTTTAACCCAAAGAACCATAGTGTCAGTCACCTGCCAGCTACGTGGATGGGTGTTGGCTGGCTGAGAGCAGTTCCTTGACACCTGCAAGAATGGCTTTGGACATCTCTGCTTTTAAGGTTTTTCTCCTTCCTCAGGCTGGGCTGAGCTGAACTGACTAATGTCCTGTGCTGTGCCTGAGGCAAGAGGCTGCATGAACTGTTCCCTATCAACCCTGGGCCATGTGGGAGATAAGGACCTCCAGGGATGTACCATCCTTCCTCCCTCCTTGCACTGAATACGTCTTTTTCTCCGAGAAAACAGGGAGATGAGCTTGTCTGATCTCTTCGTTCTGCTGCTCAGCATTAGTGGGGACTGGGTGCAGATGACTTGGCAAAGGGGCATATGATATGGAGCTCCTGGCCCTGCTTTCTGCTCTCCAAGGCCCGGTAAGGTCTGTAACATCCCTAGGTTGTCGCTCTCCTGTAGCTTCTTTCTTGCAGAGCCAGTACTTAGCAAAACTCCTCTAATAGCCTTTATGGTCTTAACCCAATTTCCTTCAAAACTGCCATATGTTGTGAGCTTTGGGAGGGATTAAGAACATGAGAAGGCTGCTCTCTTAAATCCCATGGAAAGGAGGAAACGTGCCTGCAGGCAAGGAATAGAGGAATCTCATCACTTCTGTTTTGGGGCAGAAAAAACTTATGCCCTTACCAAGCTTAAGACTGCCTCCTTCAGCAAGCATTTTTCCTAATCAGAGGAAATGTGAGGGAGATCTCACTTGCTGTTTTGTTACCATATTGGGTGATGCTCTGAGGTGCTTCTAAAACTTGTGAAGAAATGAGACCATGTAGAGGATGATGAACTCCAAAGAAGAACCAGGTGCTGCAGAGATGGAGTTGAGCGTCCTGCTGAGTAACCACTTCCCTCTGTATCAGCATGAGATCTACCCCAGCTGTTAGGGAGACTTTTGCAGGGTAGTGAGCCACCCAGGTGCTGTCTTCTGAATCTCTGTTGTGGCATGTGATGGGAGGTAATATTTAATTTGGGAGTTAAAAACACCTGAAGGGATGGCCCTTCAGACTGGACAAGATAAGATGGATTTCAGATGCTGGGTCAGAGACAACCTCCTGGCAGCCATGCTGGGAAGTTGGTGATCCTGAAGTTAAGCCTGGAGGGTCTACATGTGATAATAGGCTCAGTCTTTTCAGGATTTGTAGAGTAGTGCTAAAATCCATGGGCTCTCATGGAGCAGGGCACCCTTTCCAGATGGCTCAGTGCTAATGTGTGCTGGTCCTCAGTCCAGACCAGCTCATGAGGCTCTGGTGCCTGCCACCTGGAGTTAAGTTGTGGCTGGATCAGGATAGGGAGCAGTGCCCTGTGGCCAGAATGCTTCCATCTGGGTGAGAAAGAGGAGTCTGTCTCTGTAGTTGTGGGTAGACTTCATGCAATGAAGCTGAAATACCAGAAGGTGGGCATTTCTTACRTATGTGTAGATGGTCTGTGCACTGTGCATAAACAGATAAAACTGGAAGTATTTTTTTCACCTGGAACACCTGATCTTAGGTCCTGTGGTTTTTGCAGCCCTGTACAGGGGGTCTTGCATCACAGCACTAGGGTAATGAGTGAGATGGACCCTTTCTCCTGCTTTGGAGGGCTACAATATGAGTTTATTCTGCATTAGAGAGTGCCTCAGATCCTTTGTTGCAAGCTGTGGTTGAAGGACAAAGTGCAGTGATGGAAACAATTCTGAGAAGCAAGATCCAGAGGTCAATTAGTGAATGAACAGGGATAAGAAAATGGAGGTTGAAAAAGAGTCAAAGATATTTACAGCCTGCATGGCCTTCCCTCTCCTGGTGCTTTATTTTTAATGGCTTGCTGCTTTTACCTCTCTTTGTTTAATGAATATGTTGCTGAGTTATTGGAAGTGCAAACTGCATCCAAAAGCAGGACACTCAGGGTTTATTATATTCATATAACTCAAAAACAGCCAAATTGATTTTTGTGGTTTTTTTTTTTCCCCCCTCCTTCTCCACCTCATCTTTAAATCTTGCAGCGGGTTTAGTGGTAGTGACAGGTGTGAGACTGACAGCAGTGGAGTCAGAGAAGCTGTGTTTAGGTAATGACCCCAGTCGTGGGTGGGAGAGCACCCTCTCCTCACATGATGCTTGCGTTGCCTCCAACCACCTCTCCTTGTGGCTTGGGGCAGATGCAATCCTTGCCTGCCTGCTTGATATTCTGGTCTCTGCTGCTGCTGGAATGGCTTTGAGAAGCTGGACCTGTCTTTTTCCATCCAGTTACCAGCATGGCTTCATGCCAGTGTGATCACCTGCTCTCGTATGACCAGAGAGTGGAGGTAGTAGACATCCTCATCCTCAGACAGCACAGAGGGTGAACTTGCAGTTCTGCAAAGGCTGCTGGACCTGGAGCCCCTAGGGTGGCTTCAGCTCCCCTTGCTGTGGCAGATGAGGAGCTTGTGGGAAGAAACATATGAAACAGTTGCTCTGGGTGGTCTTTTTATCTAAGCATCTCTGGGAGTCTCCACAGATTGTCAGGCTCAGTCCAGGTAAAATCCTTTCTGTGAAGTGGCAGAGGGGTACATTTGGTGGCTTCTGCCCTCTTTAAGGCAGCTTGCATAGACCTGTAGTCTGCCTGCCCTCTCCTGGGGGTATTCCCCTTGCTAGCACAGAGGTGGACATGGCAGCAAAGTGTAGGGCAGTTCTTGGAGCCACGCTAGCTGCCAGACCCTGGGACTTTGTCCTGCAGCTACCTCACCTGTCTGATGGGAGAGTAGCACCAGTGGGCTTCAGAGGCACCCCTGCCATATCCTCCCAGGATGGAAAAGGGGCAGAGGAGAATACCAGGGGGTAGGGAGATCTCTGCTCCCGTAGAGAAATAAAGGACCCCACCCTCAGTATGAAAGAGCAAGAGGTTTTCATCTCAGCCCTGGTTAATGAGGGCATTTTGATCTACAATTGTTGACTGCAGAAAGAGCCTCCCTGATAAAGGGGGAAGGGATGTCCTGGGGGAGAGGGTCGCTGAATATGCATGGCCCCGGGTCTCTTTGTTTAGCTGATATCTGACTATATTTATTCTTCTAGATTACACATTCTGACTGCGGAACAAAGGGCTGGCAGGAGCTGCTCTCTTGTGCTTAATAATTTGAGTGAATTTACATTTCAATGCAGCCCTGCGCCACTTCCCACCCCCCATGGAAAGAGCAGAATTTCCCTGTTGCGGGGAGGGGGAAAAGAAACTCCCACCCCAGTGGCCAGGCTGGGAGATTTATTGATATTCCTCTCTGAATTTATTCCTCGTGAATCCTGTACATGTGTGCCCACCCGCCCGATGCAGAGATGTTTTCTTCCCTGCCACCCTACTCCATGACTTGCTCAGATAACACTGTTTGCCCCACCTCCCTGCTGAGCAGTGTGATTCATTGTCAGGTAATTAACCATCAGCAGTACAGAAAGTACCTGGCTAGGCAGAAGTGTGAAAACACATCTACACCTAATGGGAACTGGACGGAAGATTTCCAGTTTGAGTGACACACAAGGAGCTGCAAAGTGACAAAAAGACAGAGTTAGCTGTTGCCAAAACTCCCCAAACATGCTCTGGTTTCTATGTAATGTCCTTTTCACTCTACTTTGGGGCCTGAAAGTGCAAAAAATCATTTGCTGAGTCAGAGTCACGGCGGGTCTAGAGGTGGCAGTTTCTCACCTGTCTGTCTGACCAGGCTTGGATCCCTGCCTGTAGCGAATGGTTTGAGCATGGGGCTTGTCTCTTGTTTGAGATGAATTTTCTGTGTTCTGCATCCCCAAGCTTATCTACAAGTATGGTTTTGTGTCCCTGCATAGGATCCTGGGCCTTGTGTGCACAAGTGTCCCCTGTTAGCTGCCACCCAACTCTTACTGAGCCACAGTCCTGCAGTTTAATGTTCGGACAGCTCATACTTTGTCTCTTGCCCGCCTGATGATAACCTCGCAGGGACAGGGACTTTGTACACTGATAACCCCAGCATGCTACACTGCATTCGGGTCTCTTGCCATTACTGCTCTGCACTAGCTCATTGTAACAGAGACTGGATTATAGGCACAGATCCTCATTGCTCTTTCAGAGGACGTCTCTGCTTATCTTGAGCCCCTTAGGAGATGAGTTGGGAGCCCATGAGCACAGGACTTTGCTGGGTGGGGTCTGTGTGTTGAGGTATGTATCAAGTAATGCCTTTCTCCCGTTTGCTCCTCTTCTCTCTAGTCCCACRTTGTCTCACATGGTGCAAAATGAGATAGACCCTCACTGCTCTTGAGACTGAAGAAGCAGGACGTGATGGAAGGAGCAGCCTCAGACACGCCTGAGTCCAGCAGCAGCCTCTTCCAGAAGCTCATTACATCTGCACTGGCTCTTTGGGCAGCCAGAGGACAGGTACTTTTGTCTTGAATGCTTTTCTTGCCATCTTCTTCCTTCTTTTTGAGTCTGTATGAAGACCTGTGCGTGGGAGATGCGAGTTCTTGAGCTGAGCTGCAGAGCGCTTCCATGTGCAAGGGAAGCCCGCTTCTAGCCAGCTCCAAATGTGTGACCAGTGGCCTTTAACACATTCAGTTCAGGCCTTCATTCCAACCTGAACTGCAGAAGAACTTGGAAATGGGTTTTATAGGCAGGTTTCACAATTTCTATGTACATAGGCATGTGTCAAGCTCTGTGGACGTGCTTCCTTATGCTGTTCAGAGCAACAGGGCTGAATTCCTGGCTCTGCAGAAAGCAGTGCAATGATCCTAACTCAACCAGTGCTTATAAAGTAAGAGCTTGTGCATGTGTGATGCTGCTCTTCTTACTACTACCCTTCCTAGATGTAGTTGTTCTGCATTACAGAATGCAGAATATAATGCCCAAGGAACACGGGCAGAACCAGGACCTGGCGCTGTGTCCTGCTCGAGCACAACAGAGGGAGTCTCCTGCCCTGTGGAGCTTCGGTCTAAAGGGTGAAACAGTGGCTGGTTGTCAGAAWTTCTGTCTGAAACACCTGCTGGAACAGGTAACTGTTTCTTTTAATGCATAAATGTATACATTCATTATTTTTCATTTGTTTTGCATTGTATACATGCATAAATGTGGAAACATACATATGTATGTTCCATGTCATACATATATATACAATCTGTAATATACATGAACACAGTGCAGCATTAAATCAGGGGTTTTCGCTTCTCTTAATTACCTAATTATATTGATTTTTACATTCTGTACGTCTTGGTTTTATTTGAACTTTACAGAAGGTGTAAGCAATACACATCTTGTCACATCCCATTTTCACACTAGCGCTGTTGCTGTATGAACCATTGCTAGAAATAAAACACGACTAGAATAGTCAGCCATCTGTCTGGAAAGCACATGCGGTCCCAGATGGCAGTTTCTCTCCCGCTTGCTGGTAGCAAAGTCCTCTGTCTAAGGAACACAGCAGAAACGTGTAACAATTCAGCGGGGATATGTATAATGTGCAGCCCTCCCCCAGGCTGGGGCTGAGGGCCCTCCAGCAATGGAAGAGGAGGGAAACTTTGAGCATTGAGTCCATCCCTAAGGGGGGCAGGTGTTCACCTCCTGCTGAGCAGCGAGATCAGCATCCAGAGCTAGCTAACTCCACAGCAAGCCCCTCTGCCGCTCAGCTCTGTATGAATGAGGTTCYTCATCCCGTCTGTCTGTGCGTGACTATTCCTTTGCAAGGGTGCGGTGGGGAGCAGACACAAGAGAGTCAGCAGGACCTTGGCAGGTGAAGCTGGAGTAAGATGAAAGCCCATGAGCTGTTCTCTCTGGCATTGCAGGACCGTTCGTAGGAGAAACAAGTCTGTCTCTGCTGGAGAGCTGGGTGCTTGGTTTGCAGACAGCTTGGCCATCAAGAAGTGACACTTGCCCACCTCAAAGGCCCCCAAACTACCTTCACAACCTGTCTCCCTCAACCAAGGAATTGCTCTGTGCTGTTCAGAGCAATTGCAGTGTGTCATCRCTGCTCACCCTTAGTTGCTGCCTCTTGTGAAAAGACAGCATGGGACTGTCTTTCCTGCCAACAGAGGTGAATGGGTGATTGTGCTGGTTTTGGCTGGGATAGAGTTAATTTTGTTCATAGTAGCTAGTATGAGGCTATGTTCTGGATTTGTGCTGAAAACAGTGTTGACAACACAGGGATGTTTTTGTTATTGCTGAGCAGTGCTTAGGTAGAGTCAAGGCCTTTTCTGCTTCTCGCCCCACCCCACCAGCGAGTAGGCTGGGGGTGCACAAGAAGTTGGGGGGGGACATGGCTGGGACAGCTGACCCCAACTGACCAAAGGGATGTTCCATACCGTATGATGTCGTGCTCAGCATATAAAGCTGGGGGAAGAAGRMGGCGGGGGGGGATGTTTGGAGTGATGGCGTTTGTCTTCCCAAGTAACTGTTAGGCGTGATGGAGCCCTGCTTTCCTGGAGATGGCTGAACACCTGCCTGCCGACGGGAAGTAGTGAATGAATTCCTTGTTTTGCTTTGCTTGTGTGCGTGCCTTTTGCTTTACCTATTAACCTGTCTTTATCTCAACCCACGAGTTTTCTCACTTTCACCCTTCCGATTCTCCCCCATCCCACTGGGGGGAGTGAGTGAGTGGCTGTGTGGGGCTTAGTTGCTGGCTGGGGTTAAACCATGACAGTGATGAAGCACCTCTAGTTAGCAAAGCATGGTCRTTTCTGCTGGACTCAGCCTCCAAGGGTCGCTCTCACTGATCAAAATGAGCAGAAAAAGCCCAAGAATGTGAAAATCGGCAAAGTCTGGGAGTTACTCAGTGAGAATGCAGCTTCACCATCCTTTGAACTCTTTGCCCCTTTGTGCAGTTTTGAATCTGGCCTGCGGGAGGGATAAAGGATGACAGAACAGGTTTCTACAGAACTGAGGAATACGGAGGAAATCATCACAAAAAGAATGACAGCACTCCATATCTCTGGGAAAGGCACCCAAAGCCATCAGCCTCTTGGCTGTGGTTTTCACTCCTCCCTTCAGAAGAGCTGAACAGTGATCCTGTGAAACAATGCTGAATTTCCTTATCTCCTGATCATTTTGCCTTGCAAAAACATCTCCTCTGTGGGTTCCAGTTTTCTGGAAAGTCCTTCAAGCCCGTCTCCATTCCCAGAAAAGTCTCTGCACCATCTACTGACTTTTTAACCTCATGATGCCTGTCCCCATCTGCTGTTTTTCCACTGGGAGACTCATGGACGTGGTGTTGTACTGCAGAGGTTGGCACGAGTCCTTTTATACAGGGGAAGGCTGCCGTGTGGGCTCTGAAACCTTCAGGAGATGGCAAAGTTTTGCTTCAAAACCTGTCCTATGCTGGAGTGTTCTCTGTCTGGAGATCAACCAGCTGTTTGCTCTCAGTGCTGAGCRGGGGCTGGCAAGGAGCCCTGTCACTGTGGTGGTACAGCAATGATGGTGTGTGCAGGGGGTGTAACGAGCGGTGTGGTCCTCTATTGGAGTGCTTCCCTCCGCAGGGCCTTTGTGGGGGCACCAGAGATGCCCACCCTGTGCAGCGACAGAAGACTGCAGCCACCGGAGCTGCCAGCTCCCAGCTATCCCCTCTGCACTCACACGGGCAGGAGGAAAGACAGAACGCATCAAGAAAAGGTCCTGCTGAGAATGGGCAAAGGGTCAGATTGTTTTGGAGGCAGGAGAAAAACAACTGCTCCTTCCTTCCTCTCGGAAATGATTTTGCTTTCGCCCAGCCTTTGCAAAATGGAATTAGAAAGCCTTGCTGAGCATTGGGAGCTGGCGGGAGCCATCACCCAGCCAATTCATCATAATGGGAGCCTGGCATCTAATAAGCAGGTAATAAATGCGCTAAGTGTCCACCTTTAACTTGCCTGCGTGCCTCCCCACAGAGGCAGACCCTGGGCTGCAGCCGCTGACGAGGAGACGTCACCCTGCCTGATAAGCAGATGATGTCAGGCCTGCTGGAGCGATAGCTGTCTGGCTTTTCTCTCCCAGCCACAGGCATGGCAGGGGAGAGCAGAAGCTCTGCAAGGCAAGGTGCGGGGTGGGGGAAGCAGGTTAGGGCATGAAAGCCTCATCCTATGTAAATCAGCCCTCGAGGCAGTGGGGCCTGCCTGATTTCTACAAGTCACGCAGCAGATTGTGATAGGGAATGGGTAGGGTTTCACTTTGTCATAAAAAAAACTTYGCATCTTTGGTTGAGGTGCTAAAATTGTGATCTTTCCAGTTTTGTTTTAAGTGCATGAGATGATGGACAAAGGACGACTAGAGAAGGGGGGATACTTAGGAAGTACAAGATGTTGAGTAGAGAAGCTTAGGGTGATGCTCCCCCTGCACTGAGAAGACAGCTGTGGAGCACGTTATGGTACCAGGAGGACCTGAGCCTGGGTGTGGGGTCAGAGAAGCTCAAGGGAAGAGTCTTTGTCCCAGGGAATTGCCCATCCYACCTCCCCTGCTGAGCCTCAGTGGGGGGCTGTTCTTGCTGGGGATGTGGGTGGGGAGAAGTGATCAGTCAGTGAGAGGTGACAAGTCGAGAGGAACAGGTCCTCCTTTAGCTTGGGGAACCCAGGTCCCAAGTGTCAGTCAATGGGACTTTTATGGTATCAGACAGCAGGGACTGGGCCACCAGAGCAGTCTCTCCAGTGGGACTGGGACCAACCCTGGCTGGAGGAGAATGTAGGAAGGGCAGGAAACGAGGACCCCTTTCTGTCCTCAAAGTGAGAAGGACATAAGCTCTGGGACTACCACCTGTGGTTGACAGCTCCCTGTACTGTCAATCTTCTATCCTTGCTGGGGCTCTTCCCAGGGCACCCACCAGCACATGGGGGATGCTGCTCTCCCCGGTCTCTGCTGGGTCCTGCTTGTCCAGGCTCCAAGCAGCCACTGGCAAGGAGGTCGTTATCGCAGGGCCCTGCTCAGCAAAGCAGCGAAGTCCATCCCTATTTGTCACCGAGCGTCGGGGCCTTGGAGGTGAATCAGATGCACTGTATTAATAGATCTAATCATCGCAAGCCTTGGCCGTGCCGTATGTAGCAATCTGTTTCCTGGCTGACAGCGTGCTCGCTGCTAGCAGGAGGGAGAGATGGAGGAAGAAGCATCGCCCGTCCGCAGCTCTGCGGGGCAGGACCTTGAAGGTGGCTGAACGGAGTTTCTTTTCACGCGTTGGGTGGGTGAATTCCTGGTCTCATGCTCGTTGATGGCAAATCTGCTGACAGGAGCGGATCACAGCCAGGCAGACTTTGTTTTTTGGAGAACTTCCCGTGCTTTCAGGAAAGGGGTTTTTCTTTTTCTTGGGTATCCTTGAAAAAGAGGGCTGCTTCTCCTTTTAGCTTGCTGGTAGCCCCTTATTTTGCATTTGTCTTCCTTGCCTAGTGCTGGTAGTTGGTGACACTGCTGGCTGGTGTTTCAGACCAGCCTGAAATCAATAGGGGAGCATTTGCTAGCATCATATTAATTGAGTCTTATGCTGAGAGCCCTTGCGCTATTGATTGTAACAGTAACTTCAGCTGGAATTTGGGAAGTACTTACTTGAAGTCTAAAAAATGAGAAGAAAGCAGAATGCTGGGTGATTGGATTGACTTCATTTCCAGCGGATTACACTGTAATAATTGTGTATGTCCAGTCTGCTTTCATTACTTGTCCCTCTAATAAAACTACCAGGAATGCTTACAAATTTCAATATGCAGGATTGCAGGGCTTGCTTGGAGCAAGCACCAGAGTACACTGGACAGGAGCAGTATGAGGGACTTTATCTTAATAACCGGCAGAAGATACCCACTCACTCTGCTGTCTGCCCCATTCACATCCTTTTCTTTGCTTTCCTTCCCCTAAAAAAAGGAAACAAAAATGCCAATTACTGACTGAGAACATGAATTTTTCATTGACCTCCTGTAATTTCCCATAAAGCTGAGGAGCCTGGAAGGTAATGAAATGAGATTTCTTCAAAGAACAAATGAACGAGAGATGATGACTGCCTGAACTGAAAGTCTGGTGAGATGAGGGCATCGTCAAGGGCCTGTCTTTGGGGTGAGGGAAGGACAGAGATGCTCTGGGGTCAGGAGGGATGGGAAGGGATGCCTGGAGGCTCATCACACATCTTTGCTTTTCCTCCCAGCCCAGAGGTGGCCCTCTCTCTAAGCAACTGCTGAGACTATGGGATGGTGTGGGATGCCCTGAGGGGTTGGGGCAACCTTAGCATGAGTGTGCAGGGCTGTTGTGTGGTTTGGTGTGTGTGGTTTTTTTTTTTCCCCTGACATACAGCCTTCCACTATTATTCTTGGTGTGGGGCAAAGTATCCTGAGTGCACCCAGGCTGAGGGTGCTTTGGCTGTCAAATGCCTTGGCTTGTTTTGCAGAGCTCTTTGCAGAGGGGCCCTGCTTGCTCATGGCTCCAAGCTTGCTGGGGTCTTGCCACCATGCTGGGGCTTTCTAGGACTTTTGTTGTTTTTAATATGCTGCTTTGAAATAACCCAGCAAAACCTGCTCTCAAACTAATTTATTATTTTTTATAAAGGCGCTCCCCCCCACACACTTTTTTTTAAAGATGCTGTCAAATTACACTTCTTAAGATTCATGGTGGATCTCCTCTGCCTGACTCTATTACCCAATTTAAATACACAACAGCAAGAGGGGTTGAATGCCACTATGTTAACACAGTGCCAGAGACCTCTGTGAGGTTGTTTGTTAAAAGCAAATTGTACCTGTTAAGGGGCTGGGAAGGGGAGCACAGCTGCTGTTAACTGCTTTACCAAATTGACTCTGACTCATTCGTTTCAAATGAAAATTGAAATGCTTTTGACTTCTTCTTTTTCTTCTTTTTTTCATCCTTCCAGTGGCAAATTTGCTTTACTTAACGCTAAGTGGGGATCATTTCTTGTGATTACTGAAAAATGCATCATAACTTTTGATTACGCTGCTATTAAGGATGCAGAATGGCAATTGCTGCTGCTTGCAGAGAGGGAGAGAGAGGAAATGCTGCTGGAAGAGCTGGTGTAACCCTTTGCTATGCCAAGCACTGTGGAGAAGATGTAACTGCCGTCGGTCTGGGGCCACAGGCTGGTGGGGCAGGACCTACAGGTCAAATTCAGGCTGGGTGCAAGCAAGCACAAACGCTGCTGACCGCAGAGGTGTGAAGTGAAGGCTGGAGCCTCACTGAACTGCCGTGGCTTCCCAGAAGTTGGCCTTTTGCAGGGGCTCATGATCCTCTCTTTAAATGGAAACACCTTGGGAAGATGGGCTGTTGTTTGGAGGAAGGGAACATTTTGGGGAATGGAGAGAGAATGTCCCTAGCAGCAGGACAAAGGACACACATCCCAGGATTGTAGAGACCCCTCAGTGGGATGGAGGTTTCTGGCAGGGGGATCCTCTTTTTACAGTGGGGGAATGGGAAGAACGGTGTAGACAGCCTGGGCGATGCAGCAGGAGAGGGACTGTGGAGTGCCTGAGGACGTTGCCTCCCATACTGGGGAAACTGAGGCAGGGAAAAGAAGGTKGGGGGGATGAATTGCTTTACACTGCATAGTGTTTTTCATGCAGGGATTTCTTGTGTTTAGGGAGCACCTGCTCTGCCATAGGGAACACTTGCCCTCCCATTTATGTGAAGATCCCCAGGGTCTGAGTGGAGCACAGGAAGGAGATGATGGAGTATCTGAAATGCTGTGTGTTGGAACTGGTCAGCCCTGCTTCTGGGGCAGCTGGGCTGCAGACCAGCAGCAAAGGCTTGACCTCAAGATAAGTGCCAGTGAAGCTGATGAGCATACTGGAGGTAATACCCGCTTGGATGGGGAGAATGCTCTGGGCCACTGCAGAGAGCCCTTGCCTGGCTTAGGAAAGGTGTAATCAATGTTTTACTCCTGCTACTCAGCATGGTGGGCTCTAAATAGAGCACGTGTGGGCTGGTGTAAACCTGTGTGTCCAATGTTGCACAGGATTTGGGCAGTTACCTGACTTGGGAGTTGAAGAAAGGAGGGGAGGTACTGATTTTGCACTGTCAGCCTACAGACACCTCATCAGAGGGGCCACTAGCGGTGAGGCAGGGAGTTTTGGTGGCCGATTGCTTAGATACTTGCTCCTTTGTGGCCCCTTCCCAAAGGATCTTGCTTTATTATTTTTACTGCCCCTTTTGTAGCTCTCCCAGGGCACCACCTGCCCTCTGTGGCTGCTTTAGCCCTGTTTTTCCACTGGGAACTACGTTTCCCAGAGTTCCTACTCTTAAAGGACTGAAGCACTGAAACAGGCAGTGCTGAGCTGCCTCTGAGACATAACAAGAACAAGAAATGTTGGAAGTGAGGCTGCACTTAATTAAATAATAAGCACAGAAGAGCAGCCATAGCAGACATTTGCAACAGGTTTGGAAGATGAGGCTCTCTTAAGAATAAGGAACCCTTTCTTTCTGCTGCAGTCCTTGTTGCTCTGGGGAACACTGTGGCCAGCTGCAAACAGCTGGTTCTGCCTCATGCCTTGGAACAGCAGAGTTGTTAGTGGGAGTGAAAGCACAGGCCAAGTTACCGAGGCTGTGTTTGTAAGTGAGCGCCGTGAGGCTCTCGGCATATTCAGGGAGAGGTTTCTGCCCTAGCAATACTTGCCTGTAAGCCTC
Organism: Phoebastria nigripes; assembly: GCA_035582835.1. Lineage (NCBI taxonomy): Eukaryota > Metazoa > Chordata > Aves > Procellariiformes > Diomedeidae > Phoebastria > Phoebastria nigripes. The sequence continues at coordinate 2,801,959 of JAYKAV010002442.1, read as the reverse complement.
CTAAAAACAGGAGCAGTGCTTTGCTAATACTGCAAGGCTGGAAAAGTTAAAGATGTATCAAGGACAGAAATGTGTGGAATGGTTGGATGCAGAGATCAATCTGCAGAGCTACAAAGGAAGAAATGTAATAGCTACTAGTATTGATGAGACAGCCAGTGCCCTCCATGGAGGATTGTGATTTCTGCTGTTTTCTTCCTCTGTGTGCACCAAACTGAGCTAGATAGACCAGCCAAGTCTGTTCTGCTATCCAGTGAAATCTGGTTACAGGAAGGGGCTTGCTTAGAAAGCATTGGCAGCTGTGTTAATTGGATTTCTTGGCTATAAAGCTCTTGGGGGGGATCATACCTTTACTGGCTTACCACTGAGCCCCTCTCCAGTTGGAGGGGACCTAAAGCAGTTCTCGCAGTCCTCTAACGCGGACAAGTAGGGGTTGGCATTGTCCTGGGGGAATGGGGACCCTCATGCCAGAGGCTGTGGCTTGGTGAAACACTGAAGGTCAACCAGTCTCAGCATTCCCAAAAGTATATACATGCATGCATACTTATAGACATGCACATGTATATATGTATATATGTGTGTGTGTATATATATAAAATACATATATATATTTTTTTGCTGGCAGCTGAGATAAAAGGGATATAATGAAAATGTAAACGAAAAACTTTACACCAGGCATGGCCTGACAGAGGGAAGATTGATATCCCATGATGCTTTGTCTTGATGAGACAATGAAAAATAACCACCACGGCAGCTGTGTCAATATCAGACTTGGTAATGCACCACTAGCTGTGGGTTTTTATTTAATCCGCTTTGCTTTAAGATGATAACGGTTGTTACTTTTCAATGCCTGTCTGTCAGCACCCTGGCATTGCAATATTCCTCCGCAGCTTTGCGAGCGGCTTTCATTTATTTTAAAATACCATTTCACACACTGCTGACTTTTAACAGTGTTCCATGTGAGTTTGGGAGATTGAATAGTGACAGAAACAACACTTTTTATGAGAATACAGAATATTAAAAATGGGGCACAATATACAGATGGCAGTTTTCACTACAGCTTGTTTTTTTTCCCCCCAACCTGCTTCTGCTACTCAGCTTCCCACTGAATGCATTTGTAGTAACACCATAAATGTCACTTTCGCTGACTGCCTTTTGGCATTTTATTTAAATGGGAATTCGGCTCTTGCTGCTGCCGCCACTGCATTGAGCTCGTGTTTTGCAGGAGTGCCACTGTGCACGGTCCTCTTGCATCCAGTGCGTTTTCGATCAGCTCGGATCTGGGGGCTGCCAAAATAGCAACCCCAGCTGTGGCAGTGTGATGGTGTTTGCATCTGTGTGTACACACCTGTGTATCTCTGGGAGGACTGGGAAGGTCACTGAGAGCCATCCAAGAGTTGTTTCTACTTGGTGAAATACTTTTCTTTCTGCTTGGCTTCTCTAAGACTCTCGTCTTGCCAGCAAAATGCAAAATCATTTGCTGCTGTGATGGCACCAAGAGGCAGATGATATCTGGAGTTAGTAACTCTTGGTTTTAACTCCTGGGGCTCTTTTGGCTGCTTTCTGCTTAAAATCTGGCCGTTTGCTTTAGCTCAGTTGCTGTGGTGTTGAAGGAGCCCTGTCCCCTCCAGGTTTCCTGGGGCAAATAACAGTAAAGGCTTCCTAGAAGGTGGTATAGTCGCACAACAAATCCCTCTGTGGGCCTGGCTGGTGCTCCTATAACCATACAGATCTCAAAGGCTCGGTGTATGAAGAACTGTGATGGGTGACAGCCCTTGGCAGTCCTGATCTGTCTCCCGCCACAGGGCTGGAGACAGCCGCTGGTCTGCAAGTGCTTTCCTGGGGGACCGTATAGATTGAAAAGCAACAGGGAAGGGGGTAAACTGAGGACTTGTTTTGATTTTTTTTTTTTTTCCTTTTTTTTTTTGTGTCTCAGGGTGGCTGGAGATGACCAGCAACCTCCTGGTTGCATCCCTCCTCATTGGGAACAGACAAGTATTTTGGTGGTTTTTACCCCATCGTGGCTGCTGAGGGGAAAAGAGTGTAAACCGCTGCTTGTGTCCTGGATGCTATGGCTCACCTTGCCGACCTGAAACAGCTCTGCTCCCTCCCTTTCCTGCACACTAACTAGCTTTTTGGGCTGTGATTCTGTAAACGCAGGAGGACTCTACACCCAGCACTGTACATATCCTCTATCGGCACACAGTTCCTTCAGCATGGGGAGGAAAAGCTGGTGCAAGCCTTATCCTTGTATTTCTTGTCCTTGTTCCCACTGCCAACAGCCCTATTGATAGTCTGCTCTCTGTGATAACTCACTGTCCTCTCTAAACACAGCTGTGGGAGGGATGGGTTGCRCTCCCGTTTTTCATTTTCTCATTCCACAAGACACCAAAGTGTTTTTGAAGACTTGTAATTGCCTGGTTCCCCCTGTTCTTTGCATACCTTTAGAAATGTCTAAGCCTCTGCACATCTGGGCTGGAACGGTTTGGCTGTGTTGTAGGGGATGATTGTGGCAGAGCCAGGAATCCTGCAGCCTGATGGACAGAATRTTTTTGCTTGAAAATGGAAATATTTATTTTGCTTAACATAGGAAAGAAGATTATGTAAAAAAATGTTTTGGGTCTTTATCTGTCATTTTGAGGCGATGGCTGGTTGCAGGGAAGTATTTCTTTGTTTCCTACCTGTGTACCCTGTAGAGGTCCTTGAAGTCACCAAATACTTCATAAAGTTGTTTTAGCGTTTTGGAAAATGATAAATGGAGGATTATTACTTTCATCTCTGTAAAATGCTTTTATTTTAATCTTTGAGCTGGAGGTTCATTGTACAGGTATACAAGGACATTATATAAAATATAATGACCTGAAACAATATTGTTCCCTCCTCCCTGTAATATTTTTGCTGTTACAGATTCTGTTACAGCAGGACTAAGTGCACCTGCATACCTTGAGCCCTTCTGGGAGGCTGGAAATTTGTCCTTTTCTATTCCACTGGGATAAAGCTGCTATTTCTGGCTTTGTAGGTTGCAATGGCATCAGACTCGCAAGTGGTGATATTTTAATGTACATAAAGCTGTTTTCCAGTGCAGGCTGAATCTTCTCCCCTCTCGGCCCCAAGGGAGTGCGTAGCAGGGGGTGGGAGGAGCAGGATGAGCCATTACGGAACAGGTTGACTTTTTAAAGAAAATGTGAGCTGTTTGAAAATGCTGCTACATGTGCAATGTTCTAGACAATCCTGGGAGATGGATGAGCAGCGAGAGTGCAGGTGAGGCAGGCAGAGGCACAGGAGAAAATGTTGCTTTCGTGTCTCTGTCCCAACAGGAATAATTTCCACATAAATAGCACCTATCTGTTATTTAATACTTAAATCATCAAAGCGTCCATCAGCATGGGACTCTTTTGTGCTGGGTGCTCCACAAATATAAAAGTGTGTGAATGGGGAAGCATGGAGATGGTTTATGGCTCCTGTTTTAGGGCAAGGAGATGGTGCAGGTGACCTCTTCAGAGCCCTTACACCCCGTTGTCTATTCATCATCTATTATAACTCTTCCTTGTTGCACAAAGTTTATCCTACATTTCATCAGGTCGGAGACTGGCACACACAAATCAGATCTATGGTCTGGTTTCCTAGAGTTAAACTAGGGAAGCTAAACTTTCCTCCTGGTATCTAGGTAAAAATGACTCAACTACACTTGTGTACATGTTGGCATTGTGTAAGTCAATAGTAATGCTCTATTTGCGTGATCCATCAGAAAAAAAAAATAGTGTACCTTTAGCCTGATCCTTTCCGGGTTCTTGGACACGAGGCGAGATGGATAATGGGGAAAACAGTCTTCATTATAAGACTGATGTCAGCTCTGCATGTTTTGGCCCTACTCTAGCATTTCCTAAAAATGTTGCTTTCCTGTTTCCCAGAGCCACAGTGTTTGCACAGTGCAAATGGTTGCCAGTGTTAATTTAGCGGTTCCCCGGTCTTACCTGGTATGGCTGTGCCAGGGGATATCGCTGAACTCAGCATGCCATGTGTAGTGTATGACTTGCTCCTCGCAGCTCAGCAAAGCAGCTCCTTGAACAAGCAGAATGGATTAATTAATCTGAGATACAGAAAGGAGGTTCCTTAACATCCCTGTCCCTCTAAATATTTGTTTTCTGTGGGGCTGGGCAGTGACACTTCCCCATTTGTCTCACGTGAAGTGCGCTGGGTAAGGGGATATTGTTAAGGCTGGGTGAATTATAGTGACGTGGGAATCATGGGTCACGTCTGTGTCTCAACTATGTACCTAAAGAATGTGTCTTTCTAGTGACGGACGGCATGCCTCTTGTGCCCTGGAAACCTGTCTCTTAGCTCCCAGTGTGGCATTTTTTGAGCATCGGGGAAGCAGGAAGAGCACCGGACAACAGGATTTTCTAGGACTGAGTGGAAGGGATACTAAGGTGTCTCCTAGTTTGAGCTCTCTCCATTGGTAGGTGCAGCTTACCTGTGTGTGGTGGTTATAAGCGCTTCCCTGTATCTTGCAGATGAACACGGTTTTGCTGTGTTTTGCTTGTCATGCAAAGGCCCTGTTTCATCTCTGAGGATGCTCGTGCTCCTTGGAGGAGCCATGACAAGTAGCAGAGGAGTTTGTCCCTTTGTGTTATTTCTTCAACAGGAGGCAGTTTTTTTAGCACAGAACTACTGGTGTTAGGGTGGGAGGTTGGGATTTCTGAAAGTAGGGCTCAGCATGCCTTTCTGCAGGAACTGCTGGGTTTGTGGGTACAGGATAACCCTGACAAGCTTCATTAGGCACTTCTGGCACCTATCTGACAAACATCATGCCTCACGCAGCGTTCTGGCTGCCTGGCTACTTCTGCTTATCCATTCCAGCCCCTTTAGCATATAGAGTCCCATGGGTTGTTATTTTCCACAAATATAGTCCAAGACCATTTAGAGGTCCCAAGCCATGTAGTGACAGGGTCTGCCTGGTTGGTAGCAGCAGGTATAGCCAGCAAGCTCTGCACAGAAGAGCCAGCTGCCTTCCTGTCATGCAGGTATGCAGCTGTGCTGATGGACTCCAGCTTTTGGGGGGCAATCAGAGGGCATTTCAACTTTCTGTGGTGTTTCTCTTCTCTCTCCAGCAGAATCTGTTCAGGTGCACACACTGAGTCAATTCATCATTGCTTCCAAGGATTTAGGTTTGCATCTCCACTAGGTGGGAGGAGGGACTTGCTTTCAAACTTAGCGTTCATTACGTTAGCGAAATGCTCTTGTGTTTCCAGTGGCTGAGCTGGTGGCTGGCTCTCCGGGTGCCTGTGTTCATTGTGTCCAGGGCAGGTGGGCATTGTGGCTTCTCTATTGCACCACCTAACCAAGCTGACTCGTTTTGTTCTTTTTCCAGTTGGAAATAGCTCATGCCTGCTGCTGATCTGCTGTGTGCTACGGGGCATGGCACAGTTGGCTGGTCTGCAAGTCTATCCATATGCCCTGTTGAGACACGTTCTTGCTATCTCTTGGAGAAGACAACTTCATCCAAGGAGCAGCAACATTGGAGTATGGAGAACCTCAGAAGGAAGTGAGTAGGTCCCAATTGTGTTTGTGTTGATAGCACGGTCTGCCATTTTGGCCTTGGTCTCTACTGCATGGCACTGACACTGAGTCTTCTCAGAGTGACAGTAATCTCTGCTTTTTTTTAAGATGATGAAGAAACTCCTGCTGGCTGAGGTAAATGCAGAGTTAGGCTCTCGGGGCAGTAGGCTTGGATGTAACTGGCCTCCGCTAACTTGGGTGGTGAGGTAATGTCTGGGGAGGTGGAGTGGTACGTGGAAGTGTCCCGTGTCATTACTCTGAGCTGCAGGGGCCAGGAGGTCAATTCCATATGCACATAGGAGTGGATCTGGGATGGGATGTGATTCTTCCCGGACCCCAAGCTGGGACCTGTTCTGGGATTTCTGGGGCAGGAGGTGGCAATTTCATTCCAGGCCTGGTGCTGCAATTGCTGATTTTCCATTTCTCCTCCACTTATGCCCCCTAATTTTGCTTGGGCTATGTAGACTATAGGTGCCAAGCCTTGTGCAAGGGTGAGAGAGTTGCGAGGAGAGCACTGAGTGAATTGTGGGTGGTCAGTGGGTTGGATGGGTGGGATTAACCCTACTCCTGCGGTTTCCATGCATTGTGTTTGCCAGGTAAAAGAACGGTTGGTAACTGTGCAACAGATCCCTGGCCCCGAAGGGCTGGCAGATCATCTGCACTGTGGTCCCTCCACCGCATCTCGCCCCTCCAACATCCCGTAGCAAACTTCACGCTGACTGTCACAACTATAATGTGTGAACAAAGACAACCTCCAAGGGTCCTGAGCTGTATGCAGGGGTTACTAGCTCTCTGTGCAGAGCGTTGAATACCATTGGGAGTTTCCAGCCCTTCCATCTTCTGTTGCAATACCATTGTTATTATGGATAGCAATATTGGTACCTGGTAACTCTTTCGTGGCGGTTGCTGTTTCAGAGGCTATTAAGCTTGCAGACGAACAGTTCTTTGTCTAAGTTAGCACCTAATCTTTCACATGACAATATCTTTACAGCTATACCCATCTGGAGTCTGAGTCAAAATCAGATTCGCTTTCTGTTAAAAGTGCAGATTTGGAGAATTACACTGTGTCAGTAGGGGAGGGGGGAGAGTTTTTTTGGTAAGATGATGAAGGAGATGTGGATACAAAATGGCAGCATTAAATCTTTGTCAGGGGATCTTAGGAGGGATAATGTCTTGCTACATAAAAAAAAAAAAAAAAACCAACCCCAAAACAGAGATAATGGACACTTATGTGAAAGCAAATGATACATGATTTTTGAGCGTGCTGGAATTTTCCCTGGGTAATGGACTACTTGTTCAGAAGTGATCTTTTAAGTTCATTAGCTTTGTTCCACCCTCCACTTGGTATTTTAATATATATTCTAAAACACTACTTGCATTATATTTCTATCCCTGTTTCAAAATATTGGCTAGGACAGCTTTAGTTACCCTTGTATTATCTCTTGCTTGAGATCTGAGTATTAATATGATTTGGAGGATGAAATACAGGTTCAGATATTTTCCATGCAGCTCACTGTAGAGCTAGGAAATTACTAACTTGACACCTTCTGTTTGTCTCTACATTTTCAGTTGTGTGATGCTCCCTGCCAAACGGGGGTGAGTTATAGACAGGAACTGTTGGGGTTTTAATCTTTGCTGCATGCTGTAGGCAGAGTTTTCAGAGGGTTCCGATCCTGTATTTCTGATGAGAGTTTTGCTGTTCAAGTAGGGTTGTGCTGGAGAAATACAGCCCCCCCAGCTGTCCTTAGACCTCTAAGCCTCCCTTTCTCTCCAAATACTCTTTTTTTTTTTTCTTCTTTTTCTTCTTCATCTCTCTGTCATGGCCCGTGATCCTCCAGTCACACCCCCTCCCAATCCCCGAAAAAGCCTGCTGGAAACCACAGCAATGCTCCTGGAAGGAAATGTCTGTGTTTGCTTTGTGCACAGAACTGTGGGGATGCATAGATGGGATGGCACTGGAAGGGCGTTAAGCAGTGGAAGATTGCAAATAGTTCCTGAGTGTGAATAATTCCTCCTCCCCTTTGTGGTTTCTTTTTCTATCTTGATTATGTTCAGATTACTTAAAAAAACAAAAACAAACAAACAAAAAAAAACCAACAACAACAACAAAAAAACCCAAACCAGTATATCTCCCAAAATACTCGGTTTTATGCTCCCGCTTGATCTCTTCCTCACTCATGAATCCTGTATTTTCGCATTGTGTTTTTGTTGTCTATTTTAATTTCTATTAATGTAAAGAATTTCTAAATGGTATAGCAAGGTCTTTTCTTTTTTTTCTTACATGCTTCTATTTGTATTGGAAGACAACTTGTAAAATGTGGTGCAAAAATACCCTCATATTTTCTAGTTATGCTATATCTGTCTTTCGCTGTGGTGACCCTCTGACCAAATAATATTCTCAGCCACTCAGATATCCTCATTATAACCATTAGGTTAAGTGCTGAGGACAAAACGTATATGCTGTACCTTAACTTTCTAATCACAATGGAGAGTTTAGATTGGTAGTCTCCTTTTTTTTGGGTTTTTTTTTTTTTTAATGACAAGCAATTCAGTTTCTTGGATGAGGTAGTTAATTGGTTCTTTATTGTCTATTGCCTCGGCAAAGCTTTTTTTTTTTTTACTTTTTGCTTGTGAAAACCTCTTATCTTCTACTTCTAGTGTTATCTTTTTTTTTGTGGAGAAAATGTGAAAAAAGTCTACAAAATGCATGCTTTTTTGTGGGGATTTTGATCTAAAAATCATTTTTCTAGTGCAATGAAAAATCCCAATGAAGCAAGCATGTGTAAACAAATCTGAAACTCCAGCTGAGCTCTGAGTCATGCCTCTAAGTCCTAAGGTGAGGAGAGGGGCTATTGGGGGTTATGTGGGGGAGTGAAATTTAAGGAAAAATCCATTCGAGACTTCCTATTTGTTTGCCTGCTGGTTTCAAGGACTTCACAGCCACAGAGGTTAGAAACATATAATTATCCTTTAGCACAATTATTATGATTCTCATGTGATCACTTGCCACCAGCAGCTGAAACTTGGAAAAAGCTCCTAAAATATTCTAAGACAAGGAAATCATGAGGATTTGGGAATATTGTGTTAGACACCTGAACTTTTATCTCTTTGGAAGTGCTAGGGAACTGCTGTTTCATGGATTTGACCAGGGGTGCCAGGTGAGTAAGAGGGCTGAGATGTTTGTATACATGGAGTAACTGCAGAGCAAGCTGTTTCATACTAAAATATGAACTACAGAGTCATGCTGTATATTTAGATGTGGGGTATGGTGTGTTGGCTGTCTAAGAAAAATCTTGTAAGCAGAGGAACCTGCAGTCAGATCAGCCGAACATGATCTAATGTTCCTGCAGAGCTGGGGAACTGAAGGCAGGCATGGACATGCCAGTTAGTGAGCATGATCCCACTTTAATGCCTGAATGCCAACCTTGTAACTGGAGGTTGCCAAAAATCCCTCTGATTTTCTTTGGGTGGAGGAAGAGGGTTTCAAGTGTTGAYGTGCTCGTTTGATTGAGAAGGTGGTGCTGGGGACACTGGTTCGTTATGGACTGCTGAGGGCAGGAAATGCCGGGGCTGCACTTTCACCTTTCGGAGTTGAGGTTGTTTTCCTTTCTAATCAAACTGAGGCCATTCAGGTCTACTCTGAGCGGTGGGCTCCAGCCTTGAGAAACTTATTCCTTGTGGGTCACTAATTTTGGGGAGGAGGGAGGCCTGACATCTCTCTCCTGGGAGGTATGGTAGAAAGGTCATGTGCAAAACAGGGAGGAATATATTTGTTTCTTCTGCCAGATAGTCATTTGGTGTGTAAGCACTCCGGTGCTCATTTAGCATGGGTGTTTATTGATGGTGAATCTAGCCCTTGGAAGTCTGTTCCTGTATTAACTTTTGGAAAGAGTTGGGTATGGGTTTGGGTTCCTGCAAACACAGAAGCCATGGTGAAAATATGGTGAGTTCCCCAAAAAATTAATCCAAGCCCTGAAAGGACTTAGTTTGCTAAGAGTCTAAGCATTGGCGCTGGGGTTGTAATGAGTCCGTGTAACTCAATGGGTTTGTCTTAGGACTTGTTGATAAAGTTGTATTAGAATGAAGTGACGATAGAATTGGTGTAAGACAGGGAAAATCACTGCATGGTGTTACTTTACAGAGAAATAGTGTAGGATGAAGCGTATTGTAAAGCATCAGCATCCTGGGGCAGGTTTTGAGGAGGACAGTGTGTGAGGGGAATAGGCAGGGGAAGAAACCTTGGAGGGGGCCAAAAGTGTTAGCAGAAGGAGCCTGCCTGGCTGCGGGAGCGGAGCTGCCTGATCATCCTTGTGCCCTGGGCTGGTCCTAACATGCAGGGGAGCCCAACATTCTCCCACACTGCTGGAGAAGTGTCCCTGTAGCTGTGGACAGGTCTGAGCCTCACAAGGGAGCAGCTATGACAGCCTCACAAGGGAGCAGCTGCCTTCCAGCCCAACTGCTTCCTATGTGGTCTCTGTAGGAACTTCTCTTTGCATATGTAAGCCCGGGGTGGAGAAGCTGGTTTGCAGTCATTCTTAGCCCCACAGGGAGCTATGAACACTTATGTTAGCTGTGCTTACAGCACGTTATTCCTTAGCTCTGCACTCACACAGCACCACTAAGCACCTGCTCATGCTCTGGAGGATTTTTAACCATGCATAGCTTGATTAAATACAAACTGAGCCAGATATGCAAGGAAAACGTGGCTGTAGTCACACAAAATCCGTATGCCTGTAGCTAGATGTGGGTGACCGTAAGTGGGTGTTTTGTATCCAAGCAAGCTCCTGGTGATAATGTCACATTTGCTACCTGTGATTGTCATTGCTGGAACTGKGTAGGGCAAATGCTTCCTCCAGGCATTAAAAATTTCCTTGCTGCTTTACAGAGATTAAACAAAAGCAAGGGATGTGTTTCCTGATTGCAGGTAAGTCCCTCTAATTTACAGCCATGTGGGCAAGAGCAGAGCCACTTACACTTGGAGAGCAATTTATAGAAGGAGCACAACGGCAATTTATAGAAGGAACAAACAGCTTTGGAATCTGCAAGGTGCTGATGAAATGCCTCCCTTGCACTCTGTTCCCACTGGGATCTGCTCCCATAGCTACTGTGTAAGTTGTTTGAAAATCTACTGGCTGCTTTGAGGCTTAGGAAGAAGGTACATGCAAAAGGCTGGTGGCCCCAGGCTCATAGGGAAAGGGGTTGTTTCACTGGAAATGTCCAGGTGCTTGGTTCAGCCTGCCCCTGGGCTCTGCTGAGATGGCAGGTACTGGTGAGGCTGGGCTGGGGATGTTCCTCCCTGGGAAGAGGCCATCTGAACTGCATGGTGAGGGCCAAGGCGAGAGAAGAGCATCGTTCTAAGTAAATTGTCAGCCGCCTTTCTGTGTGTCCTCCCCTCGCTCCTGCTTTCTCCTTACTGACATATCAGCGATGTTTATTAAGAGATGACAAGTCTATCAGGCCTCATAAGCAGCCTTTCACAAGGAGGAGATCTTATATCCAGAGAGCATCATCAATCTTGTCTCTGCTCTGCTCTTCTGAGCAGCTGATAGCGAACAAGGCTCTATCCTCTTCCCCCCTCCTTCCCACCCCTTCCCCTCTCCTCCCCTCCACCAACCCTCTGCAGCACAGCGGGAGCCAGCGAAAGAGAGATTTGATTTGCATAAAGTCTTTCTGGTAAAGAGAGGGAAGAAGCAGAGAGAAACCCAGCTTCTCTTGAAATGCAGCGCTGCTCTGGGAAGGCATCCCCCACTGCCTGGATCTGGGGTGGTCCGGGGATGCACAGTGAAATGCACCCCGACCTGCTGCGCAGGCAGGATGCAGCTGAAGGCTGGTTAATTCTGGGGGGATCAGCACTGAGCAGGGTCAGTGGATAGGTAGAGACTAAAAAGTCCCCCTCCCTAGCTTAGGCTGATGCTGTACCAGTGGGGGCAAGGTGTAGGAACGAGGCTGTGGTCCAGCTGTGCCCTCATGAGCATGTATCACTGCTGCCCAAGGAAGGGCCATGCAGACCTGGCACATCTCTACAGCTCAGCAATCTCTGCTGAGAGCTGTGGCTGTTTACTAGGGGCACGGGCTGGTGGAAAAAGGTATCCTGTGCAGGGCAAATGGGTAGAGCAGATGTGCTGTCCTTTAGTATGCAAGAGGAAGGGCCAAATCCAGAAAATAATGTGCAAGGGGTCAGAAATCCCATCTCGGAGCACGAATCATCACTTTTGTTTCTATTTTACAAAATTAATCCTGTCTTATAACTTTTTTTTTGCATCATGTTCTCCAAGTTTGACACTTGTGGTGAGCTGATGTGTTGGAAAACCAAGGTTACGCTTTCTCCCTGACCAAATTAAGTTTATAGTTCTTTTTTCCCCCTCCCTGTTTTCCACTTTTTTTTTCTTTTTTAAATTCCCTTCCTCACCTCCGCTTTTATCTAAAGACCCTGCCTGTTTAGGACTAAATTTTGCGTGCAGATCCAGTCCCGAAAAGTAATGATATGTTAAGAAAAGCCACCCAGCGCCTCTTTGCCATCCTCCTTCCACGGCTCTGCTCATGCTGGCAATGCTTAGGTCTCTGGGGAGAAGACATGGGTTTACTTTTGGGAGCTTGTTAGGTAGCATAGCAGTGAGCTTATTCAACAAAGATTTTTTTTTTCATTCCCTGTTGTTTCCAAGAGTTTTGCAGTGGTGTTTATGGCAGAGATTAGGGGGCTGACTGATCTGTGGGGGAGTGGGTTTTAGCCTGTGRCAGCTCTGAGCTGAACCCTGTATGTCCTCAGCTCCCTGGCTCCCACTGCAGGAGTCAGCTACAAAATCACCTTTATCAAAGATACATAATCCCACAACCGAGGGTTTAGGCTATCAGGCTTGCAAGTGTGGGACAAATTTTGACACATCGTGGTTAAAAATGTTGCTAAAACTTGCATATTTGATGTGCTTTCTTTTTTAAACTAAAAACTGTAGACAGTGCCCCAGATATAATCAGGACGCACCTCACCAAGTTTTGCATAGGCAGACAGTTTCTGTCTGAAGATGTATCAGAAAAGCTGGCAATTTCAAAGAGTTCCCATTAAAACTTTATGATGAGAAATTGAACACAAACCTCACAGAATACTCAAAGCATTAAAACTAACCCTGTGTGAAATTTCCCACCGATCCCTCTAGGAGGACGTGTACTTCCAGAGGAGGAGGCAGGAGTTTATGCTCCATTTTAAGACTCCTCGAGCACAGCCCCGACCAGGATGGCAGCAGAAGCTGCCTGTGTTAACAGATCCTCATGGGACATGCAGTGGAGAGAAATACGAGGCTTTCTTGGAGGCATTTGAAGTCTGATCTCGCTCCCTTGAGCTCGGTGGGAAATCTGTTAGTGTGCGTAGCGCAGACTCGAGCGTGATGAGAGCTGGAGGGTGCAGGGAGGACTGTGCGGCTTGGTGTAAGTACCTGTGCATCGGCGCTTGGACCCCAAACTGCAGACTAATTTGGCTTGTATTGAAAAAATGGCTGAGATAAAGAATTGGGAAGAGGAGAGGAGGAGGAGGCAGAAAATGGCTTTCAACTGAAAAAAGGCCTGTTAGAAAGGAAATGATTTGCCATGTTAATTATTTAGGCATGAAGGCATGCAGGAGTTGCACCAAGATGCATTTGACTCAGTCTGGTGTTCGTGATGGCTCCAGCACTGGGTGTTTTAGTGGAAGGTGGGGGAAATTGTAGAGCAGGTGGCTGTGGGGGTGACTTACTCCCATTCTTCTCTGTCTTTCAAAGGTCATTCAAAGCCCAAGGGTTTATGTCCCTTCCAAAATTCTGTAGCATTATGATTATGTGTCATTAAACTTGCTGCCTATAATATGCCAACATTACCCTTTTAATGCATACACATTCCCCTCCCRTTCTCTTTCTTGGGAGCGGGGAGCTGAACAGCCTGACACATCTTTCCTCTGTCTCGCTCTGCCCTGCGCTCCCTGGATGGAAGGGCAGGCAGTGCCAGCACTGCGAGTCGAGGTTTGCTTGATGTGTTAGGGAGACAACAACCGATGCTGCAGGTTTTATTTTTGTGAGGTCTGTATTTTCCCCAAAGGAAACTGCTAGTTAATAGTGGACTTTCTGGAGGCAAAGGCGCTCATTCCTGGCTTCGTGGGAAGAGCTAGGCTTGCTGCAGCCTTGCAGCATCATTTCACCGAGAGAGGTATGCTGTATCCCCTGGCTGGTCGCTCCATTGTGGCTCAGCCTGGGCCACCAGCCAGAAGGGCAGGTAGCACTGAGGGAAGTTATGTATTGCAAGTTCTCCATCACCATTGCACCTCTGTTTTGGTATTCAAGGGCCTTCACATGCTTCATGTCTCTTCCCCTGGAGTAAATAGGCACAGGACTTTTCTTACACCCGTGCAGAACTTGGCCATTTATGTGTCTCTCCCTGCTCCTTTGTGATTCAGGACGTTTATTTCCCTGGGCCAGGCCCTTGCTAGGAAGGGGCTGAGGTTGCTGGAACAGATCACCTTTTGCTGTCTGGGTCTGTAGTTCATGTCCAGCCAGCAGTTTCTCTGTCAAACGGGCTCGGTGGCTCAGCCCCCCTTGGACAGCAATCCATCACGGGGGTTTCACAACCTCCCAGTACAGGCACAGCTGGGGAGATGGGCAGCAGTAACTTGGGAGAATGGAGCTGGAATTACCTTCCTGTCCCCTGGGATCGGCAGGTCAGCAAAGGTTGCTGCCAGGAGAGACTGTTAAGAGAAGCATGTGGAGGAGACCCCAGCCCAGGCTGATGGGTGGATAGAGACAGAGCTCAAATCACTGATGCTGCAACTCCTTCGGCTGCAGACAGACGTGGYGCTGCTGTGCGCTTGTGTTTCCCTTGCTACAATTGGAGGCCTGAGCTGCATAAGGGTCGTCACTGGAAACATGTTGAAGACACCCTGTGCAAAACTGGGAAAGGGCAAGGCTGGGCTGTGAGCATGGTGGTGGGAGGGAAAGAGGTGCAATACGTTTTTTTTTGATCTGTGGGCTGTGCGCAGGACACAAAGAGGAGTGCTGGCTCAATGCTGATGCCAGCACTGCAGGGCTTGGTAGTGCAAGGTGATCCAGCATCTGTCCTTATGGCAACAGCCACCCTCTGGCCAGGGGCTGAGCTGGGGACCTGCACGGGCAGGGAGGGCAGTTCCTCTGGCGGGAGCAGGCTCTGTGGGCCACAGGGAGACCCTGCCCCACGTAGGCAAGGTCTGAGGAGCATGTGCGGCTGCAGAGAGACCCTGATTTCTGTGGAGTGGCAGCTGTCTTGGGGCAAAATGTCTTTTTCCCTAGGAAGTATCACTGCTGCAGAAGTTGGTACGGCTTCTAAAGCTGTTCCCTAGCTACTATGTGGAATCTTACAGTTTTTGTCTTGCTGCCATTAATGAGGAAGGGGTGAGAGTTTGCTCCATCACTTTGTTAGCTCTAAAACACACATTGACTTAGGAGAAAGCCCCTTCCCGTATTAGAAATACCAAAGCGATGAGCAAGGCAACTTCATGGCTGGCTTTTGCTCAGTCTCTGAAGTTTGAGCGCAGCGTTGGGGCTCTGGCATCAAACACCAGCGTGGCTGCGGTTGTGCTACGGCTGATGGACCCCGCAGCCATTAATGAGCTCGCGGGAGTGCTCCTCTCTCCTCCAAAATGCTGTGATTCACGTCTGACCGTGGAGAGGAGCAGCTGCAGCCTCCAGGAGAGCCCGTAATGAGGCCAGGATCTCCAGCACGGGGCCTGCTTTCTGTCAGCTCTTGGAGGAGACCGCGGGTAATTACCTCTCCTGTCTGCTCTTCTCCGCTGCTGGCTTCGCTTCAGGTTCAAACGCTCGCTGACAGGGAGAAGGGTTTTCAGATACATAATTTAAAATTCTGATGGCATGTTGTCAGGTCAACATGCTGCAACATGGGAAGAGATTTTACATCATAAGGACTCCAGTGTCACTCTTGGCTACGCTCCTCATCTGGCGCATTTCTACCTGTTTGAAGGGTACATGGCGAGTGGATTTCTGGCTGCCTTTGGGTTTCCTTGCAGTGGGGTTATAGCTGTGCATTGTCTCTTCTCGCCAGACCTTTTTGAGGTCTGTGGTTGCCTCCTCAGTCTGGTCTCATGTTGGGGATCATGCAGGATGCTTGAGTTTATTGTTCTGTATTGGGCTGGATGAGCTGGAAATGGCAGGGGCATCTTGGAAGAAAGAAGGTTGAGAGGAAAGAAATCTAGGCTAGAGATCACTATAAATTGCTGTAACCCTTCCTTTACCTGATGTTAGCACCTTTACAGTGGGGAAAACCTTTTATAAGGGTTCAATATGATGTTTTATCAGGCTTTTTTTGTGTGCACAACCTTGGCTTAGAGTTAAATCTGTGCTTTGATTGGCCTCTGTCTACAGCCTGTGCTTCCAGAGTTGGATAATGTACCCTTTGTTGTGCAAACTAGCATCAAGTGTGAAGGGCATTACCTGGTCATCAGAGGGAAGGATCCTGGTGGTAATCTCTTCACCTGCCTTTGGTAGGACTGGGGAAGGACACTTTGCCCTGTAAACTGCATCTTGCTCTCCTCAAGGCAGCTCAATTGCCTGGATGTTTTGCACAGCCTTGCTGGAAAACAAGCCTAATTCAAATAGCAGGGTCTGGCCCTGTTGTGGACTGAGAGAATTTTTTCCTGTTCTGTGTTGATGGACCAAGGACCTTTCTTTGGGATAACTGTGTCTCCTGTCCTTTCTTCTGGCCTGGAAGGGAGCAGTTCCTGGCTGTCCCAGTGTGACTTGAGCTGAGCAGACCTYGATAAAGGAATGGCACAGATCTTCTGGAGAGAAGGAAGAGCCCTGGTGTAAACAGATGCAGAAGTGGATGAAACAGATGAATATTCAAGCTGGGGGAGTAGGGTGGGTCTCTGTTCCCCATGAGTCAAGTGCAAGTGGGAGACCAAGGGAGGAATTGGTGGGGAAAGGAGAGTGCCAGCCTCTGCATGCCTGAGTGCAAAGGTTCAGCTTCTGTCTCGGTGTTTTACCTTGCCTGGTGCCAGCCACCTTCCCTGCCTCTGCATGGTGTGCTGGGCACTGCAGCATCTGTGTCCAGCTGCCTGTCTGTGACTTGGGGCATCTGGACGAAAGTCGGGGTGAACACACGTACACCAGACATGCCTGCACTGGAGCCAGGGTGGCAAGGCAGGCAGCGCTGCAGGCAAAACTGTCTCCAACAGTAAGATCCCTGCACTGTCCTGGATTTGGGGCCATGGTTAGGAATGGGAGCAGGGTAGTGTCTCTGTCTGGAGTGAAGTGATGCTGAAACCTGATATGGAGAGGCATGGCAGCTAGAAATCAAACGACTGGGATTTGGGGGTTGGTGTTTGGGTTTGTTAGGGGTTTGGTTTTTTCCCTTCTTGCTTTTCTCCAGGACTGTTATCCTTTCAGCCAGGAGGTGGCTCTGGAGCACGCTGCGGAGCTGGGCACAGCTCAGCATGCAGTAGCCAAAGCGACCGGGAGAATCTGCGACCGTCACCAGTTCGCAATGAAAGGCAGATGGCCTTTCTTCTAGCTTCCAGACGGGATGCGTTCGTGTCCTCTGACACACATATGCAGAGGCAGCTTCAATGCATTTCCAAATGCTTCTGACACTGTGCTCTGATGCAATGTTTAGGAAGTGGGGAACATGCTTCTGGTGCTGGTAACATAAGCTTGGCTCAGACTGTCCTTTGGGAGCAGGGATGACTCCAAACGCAGCGTCATACCAGATGTAGGCTGTTCTCAAGAGCTCTAGACCTGCAGAGAAAGTTGTTGTGCGAGGCAGCCGTTCTGAGCTATGGAAAAGAGGAGCTGTCTTTGTGCTTGCTACAGTCCCCAGGGAGGATGTAGGACATGAGGGGCAAAGCAGGGAAAGCCTTGACAGAAGCAGCGCAGAGGAGCATAACTATCTAGGAAGATATTAGCATCCCAGGCATTGGAGTCTGTGCCAAAACTTATGCCTGGGACATACAGGGCTGCCAAGTCTAAATGACTTGCTCTCTGTCATCCTTGGGCAGCGCTATGCAGAGGAACACCTGACAAATGGAAAACTCTGGGCCTTAGTCCTCCTGTGTGAGGAGAACAAGATCACAGTAGCCCAGGGCTCTCCTCATGGTTGAAGTTTTGGGGTGCCCTGGAAGCAGGGAGTCCCTGCTCTGCTCTTAGTATGTGGTACAGCTCCTAGCAGTCTCCTCTATGCTGAAGACTGTTGCCTGGGGAGAACTTGTAAAAACAAATCCACAAAACCCACCAGACACACACCTTGATACATGCCCCCAGATGTGCCACCCTTGGGTGTGCTTCTGCAAGAAATTTAGAGGAGTTAGCCCTGGAAATCTAATTTACTCTGCACTTTGATCCTCCCTAGGAGCTCAGAGAGGAGCTGGAGGGACCTTTGATTGCGAAAATTGGAATTCACATTTTGAGGAGCGAGAGGGATGGTCAATCAGGCTAGGGCTCCTCAAAGGACATTTGAGGGGGGCTTTAGAGAAGAAACAGGCCTAGAGCTCACCTGGGCCAGAGTAGAAATGTGTTCACTTCAGTTTGTTTCATGGAAGCACCACCTGGGCTCTGTTTGGAAGGTCAGAAGAACCAGAGATCCTAGTGCTGGTGCAATCGGTTTCCCTCATCCCATGGGGAGAGAGGGCTATTAGGCGAGAAGCTCTGTCCCATGACAAAAGGGAGAAGGATGTTGTGGGGGACATGGAAAGGCCATAAGGAAGCATGGCAGCTTGAGACTGAGGTGTGCTGGCAAAAGCTGAGCTTTCAAGGATTTTGAAGTCTCCCCTTCTGAAACCTTTCAATTCCAGTGACCTACAAATGTCAAGGCAAATCTTGGTACTTGCTTACACAGGAAGCAAAATCTCCTGACCTTGCGCTTGGTTGAGTGGGAGGAGATGGGAGACTTTAAGTACATGTCCCTGACACTCACTTGGCATGGTGGCTGTCCCATCCCCACAGGGTCTGGCCAACCCATGTGTCCCTAAGTGTGGCAGTTCATGGCTCTCAGCATGCTGCAGCCTTGGCTTATGTGTGAGATGCTGTTGGTGCTTTGTGCGTTTGTGCTCCGAAGACCTTGTCTCCTCTGAAAATGGTGCTGGGTCAGGACAGTGCCTTGGGGGAGCTGCCTTCACTGGCGGAACAGTTGCTTCTTCAGATGGGGACAAGTTGTGCTTAGCATTGCTGTCAGCTGGTTGTGGGGAACCCTGTGGTGTGGCATCAGTGTCCTTATCCCCAGCTGCAATGTTAGGCTGCTGCAATTAGCGACTGATTTGTGTGTGTGCCCTGGTCATGGGAATGGCCAGAAGTCACTGGGTCTGTGTTAGGTGTCTGTGTCATCAACAAAGCACAATGTGATCCCCCAGGCAAGATCTACAAGTTTGCCTAGACTTCTGCAGGCTGAAGAAACAACCTGTAGCAAGCAGAGGAGGGCAGAGCATGCTCACTTAAACCACACTCTTATGGAAATGTATAAATACAGTGCTGTTACTGAAGTAATGGGAGCCTTGCATGCTGGTTCAGGACTTATACTGCACACAGAGAGCATCCTGCCCAAGAGAAGGTCTGACAAAGCTTTGTCTCTTTATCTCCAGTGGCCCAGCTGTGCTGTTGGCAGTGCAGGCAGACATTTGGTCCCCTTTCCAATGTCTGGGCTTAATGGGGAGCCTTGCACTGACTTTGTGGGCTTGGAGATAAGTTCAAAATGATTTGCCTGTTGACCTGGAGAAGTCTGTGGCAGGACCAAGGACTGCAGCTGAACCTCAGCCTTCTCTGCTGATTGCCCATCTGCAGCCAGTCTAGTTTGGCTGGGAGCCAGGGTCTGCAAATGGGCCCTGCTGTGAGCTACTGATTGTTTGCTCTTCGTATCCTATTTACGGAGGTGAAAGTTGAAGGAAGAGTAAGGGCTTTAATTCAACTCTAGAGTCTCTGCTGTCTACTGACTTGGGCTTTGCCAGTGCTGCGTGGAGTGGAGAAGAAGTGTTGTTTAAGCACCACTGGTCCTAGTCTTCAGTCTGGGAGAAGACTTCTTAGGACAGACCCCAACCCCAGGCCCTCACTTGCTAAATGAATTGGATCTAGAATTATAGCTGTTTCGTTTTTCATTGAGGTCTATAGGGTGAGACCTACCTCTGTGGTCTGAGATAAGTTGCAGGTATTGAACTGAAAAATCCAAAGTTGTTCCCATATTTCAAAATGTGCAGTGAAGCCTGTCTGATTTCTGCTTGTCTATGACTTCTTTTGGAGCTAGAGAGAAAGAGAAGAGATTCCCCAGGCTCCATGTGAGGTGCAACTGTAATTCAGTCTGGGTTGCTGGACGTAGAGTCCGTTGTGGGCTGTTGGAGGAATATGTGCTCTGCTAGGGTTAAATGCTTACATGAAATCAATAGAAGTTTTATTGCCACCACGTGATTTCAGCTGGAACTCTGCCACCCATAATAGAAGCTGTGTTAGGTCTCCCCCCTCCAACTACAGGACAGATATATTAGTCTAGACAACTGAAAAATAGTGGTATATTGGGAGGCTGCGTTTTCATTATGTAAATGGAGCTCTACAGGAGGATTAATTGATTATTCAGTTACTGTGGATCTGTCTTGGATGTCCTGGCAGGATGAGAGAACCCGGTGGAAGCTCTCCAGTGAGGCTATATGGTAGTACGGAGGAGTCCTTGAGCATCCCCTGCTCCCCTCCAGACAATGCACAGCATGGGCACGTTGCTCTCCCTACAAGGGGACTTGCTTCCCAGAATGGTGTAGGTGTCTTCATGCTTTATGACTGGTGACTATATCCTGGTACAGGCAACAAAGACTTGCAAGGGATAGCCAGAAACAACCTATTTCAGCCTACAGCCATGCTGTTTGGAGGGACTCACCTGTTGACTAGGTCTTGCTTATGGCAGCTGGAGACCATCTAGAGGGCTCATGAGGAAATGCATTGCTGCAAGTCTGGGAGTTGTGTGAGATAAATCCACTTCTGGAGATTTGCTCCTAGCTGAAAAGCAAATGTAATGTATTGTCTTAACCTCAGCCCAGCAGGTGAATGATACAGAAACAGAGGGGCAATAATTTGGAAAGATCAGTTGGGGAATGGAGGGCACCATGATGGGGACAGGCCTGAAGATGTATTTCATGGGCAGCCTGAGAGCTCTTAAGAGGAGGTCTAGTGGACAACGTGACACTCCAGGTGAATGTAGTACCATTTAGGCATCAAGGTAGGTGTCCACAGCTCACTATTTTGGAGCAGGGATCAGCTGCTAATAGGAATGGCTACTGAGTGAATGGTGCTGCTGTTCTGCTCTCCTTTCTATGTTGCATCCATATATGGCATTTTGAGGCAAAGAAAAGGATAGCTTTCCTGTATGCATGCTGAGGTCTCTATTGCTGTCTGCATCAGGTAGGACGTCTAGGTGTGGGGACAGCTCTGGAGCAGCTCTGCTCTTTCCCTGTGGCCCTGGAGGGTAGAGTCTTTTTGTAGGTAGGCCAGCAGGGTTACCACATCTTTATAACTAGATATGTCCCTTCTGGCCAGGATAACACATTATAGCATAGAGAGTATTTTCTGAATCGGAAATACCTGTAGTGCCCTCCACAGTGGTGGGAAATAGATCTGCACAGTCTGTTGGACTCAGGTTGCTGGAGGAAGAAAGGACAGCTGTGGTGAGATGGATGTACTCACTTTCTGCTGTCCTGCTGCATGGGATATAATTGCTTTATCGTTCTCTGTTCTTCCAAAACCATTTCGATACTGCTGCCCAGATCAAATTTTGTGAAGAACATTTTAAAACAAATCTTAGCCTTTGGCCTGAAATTCATCACCTGTGGAAAGTTTTTACAAACAATCCTGACATTTGGAGACTGGGTGTGGAGAAACTGTGATATTGGACAAATATAATTTAGATCCTGTTTCTTATGGGTAAGTGCAGATACTGGAACTGAGGGCAATGTATCCCCAGATTTGGGTGGGAAACAACTCTTTGGGAGTTGAAAAAGTTCTGGTGTTGAAAGTACAGTGTTTTCGGGAAGGCCTGCTTATGCTAGTGAAAGAGGAAAACTTGCCTCTATTTCCATGCCTGTAAAATGAGAAAAAAAATTGAAATTCAGCTATTTCATTAAATGTAACACACTCTTCCAGAAAGTTTGCAGAGTGTCTTGCAGTCCTGCTGCGAACAGGGCAAGAAACTTTCTGGAGGCCAAAGTAAGGACCATAAGTGATGAGATCCTCATTTTTCTATGAGGGAAGAAAACAAACTATGATCAACTACCCCCTTCTCATGGGCGACAGAATTGCACTAGACTACTATCATAATAGATGTGAGATGGCTTTTTACATGCATGTCCTGATGTTGTGAAGTCAGCAGAGGAGACTAATCGTTAGACTGGCAGGTCTTTAGGTCAAGGCTTCCACTGAAGCTGGAATTTATATAATTTATTTCATTTATACTTGCTGATGCTTTGTTCAGCATTGGCTATGTAAAGGCAGTTCAGCACATGTTCTGTGTTGCTGGTATGTCTTGTGCATCGCTAGGTGTCTTTGCTTTTTTTTTTTTTGAAGTCACCAAGCACTGGCAATTTAAGTGCAGTGCAAAACTTTGTCTTGCAAACAAGCCTCATGTCTGCAGAGATGCATTTCCACATCCTGTCTCATGGATTCCCGAACAAAGATGTTTACAGGGAAAAAAAAGAAAGCGCTAATGCTATACTAGGAGGGGGGAAGCATAATGTATTCTTCAAATGTTTGTATGTCAGCAAAATGCCTGCAAACCATTCAATAGATTAATCCTGTAGCTGGCCTAAAAGGAATGGATTTCTAGCCATAACTGAGATTGGGAAAAATTGATTTCCATGTTCTTGTTGACTGAATAAGATAAAAACAACTGCCTTGGCACTCATTGCTGGGCCAAGAATTCAGATCTCTGCCACCGAACTGCAGAGTCAGGTTGAATACTAGAACCAGCCCAGCCCAAGGACTGATGAAAAGGGACTTTTCAGGAACCAAATCTTAAACCTTTCCCATTGTGAAAATGGGACTTGCAGCCGGGCATGGCTGCTAAAATACCTGGTGGCTTTGTATAGATGCATGGCTGGATGCTTTGGTCTTTCAGCCAGAACTATGAAGGCACTTCTGGTAATCAAAAATGTGAGAATGGGAAGAGAACCTTGGTTAATCTTTCTACATCAGAAAGCTGCTGCTAGAGATGATGCATGCCTTGCCACCTGGAGCCTGGGTATTGATTTGAGCCCTTGAACAATGTTTTAAACTCTTTGGGATAACTACTGCTCTTTGGCACTCAATGGTCCATCACGTCTGGATTTGGAAGAGGGAAATAGTGGCCCGTCTCTGTTACTGGTGAAAGTGCTAGAGTGCATACCATCCAGTGGACTTCTCTGAAGTTGTTTCCTCTAGTTCTAGATATACAAATTTCATTTCAAAAGGCAGTTCAAGAGAAGAAATTTAAAATGTGTTCAGGTTTTAGGGAGGATATTTGCTAGTTTTACTGTTAAGCAGCTCTTAGCAGGGGGAATAATGAGCTTATGCCGTGACTGGGTTGGAAATGCTCGTTGTTTTCCCCACCTCTGACAAAAGACAGTAGAAAAGATGGGAGAAAATACTGGCTAGGACAGGAGCTGACATCTGCAGGTAGGACAGCCGTGACACGCTCTTTCCAGACCCATCCGTGTTCCCCATGCGTGGGGAGTCGCCGGCTGTGCTGGCCTGGTCTTTCCAATGTTCTTCCGGGCTGGATGGGTTGCATCCTCCTGCTGGGGTGCTGTGTAGAGAGCTGGCCTCCAGCTCAGGGAGAGATGTGGGCAGCCACGGTGCCTGGATGGTTCTGGCTCAGCGGGATGCAGCTGGTATCACGTGAAGGAACTCCTGTACTCAGGAGAAGCGCAAAGCCCTGCAGTGCAAGAGATGCTGCCTGGGAAATACTTTGCATCTTCTCTTTTGTTCACCACAAATGAGCAATGAACAGGATCTTTTCAGTTAAACTTAGTATCCAGTGCATCAGTTTTGATTGATCAGTCTCCAAACATGACCAGGGAGTAGGACATGTTCATCCTGGCCTAATTCTTTTTCCCACTTTTGTCTTGTTTTTAGTACAGTTGGAACAGTCTATAAAAATCAACCCACCATCTCTTCAAATGCTTGGGACCGAGGGAGATCTTCTACGCTTTGTTACTACACCATTTCAGGAGCCTTCCTTTCCGCCTGGGCTGGTTCCCCTTGGAGCACCCTCACGCAGGAAGCAGAGGAGGTAAGCAATACAAACTCTGTTTTGAGGTCCTGCAAATCCAAACAAATGTGTCTCAGATCCCCAGTCTCTTGTGTTGTGGATTAGACCCATGTGAAATAGTAAATCCCTGTCCTAAAATTCCTCAGGCAAACTGGGAATCATGGCAGTTTTTGACTGACTGCAAACAGATCACTTGATAACTCTCAGTCTTATTGACATAACTCTAAAAATACGCTGCAAAGTGTAAATAATAAATGTGTAGTATCTGCACTGGAGCAAGTAAACACCGCCTGATGTTGTCTGATATTTCACTGGCAAGGTGTCCTCAGTGATGCTCCAGCAGAATAATTTTCCAAACGAGTGACTTGCGTGACAGGTGGATGTGCTGAGCTAATGCAGCCGTGCACGGAGCTGGTTCTGGGAGAGGAGGTGCGTGGGGCCGGCGTGGCTCTTTGCTGGAGACGGCAGCAAGCAGACCACCGCGGGTCCCCTCCTGCCGGCTCTCAGCAGCTCGGCGAGGAGGTGCGAGAAAGTGCCTGGCAAGCTCGCCTTGGGCTTGCTGACACGGGTGTGTTGCTAAAAGCTTTTTTTCCTGTGTGGTGTGGATATATCAGCTTCTGAGGCTGAATGACACACTGATTAATAATTAATGCTGGCAGTATTGACTGTTGGGAGCTAATCTGAGAACACCTCAGTGAAAGCCTTTACTACATTTGCCCTGGGTGAAGAAGCTGTCTTCCTGCCCAGGTGCTGGGGTCATGCAGTAAAGACAGTCTCCTGATGGCAAGGTGGCTGCTGGTGTGCAGCCAAATCCTTTCCAGGCTGGCAATTATGGCAGCCAAGACTGTGCTCCTTGTTACCCAGAGCGTGCTCCCATTCTCCCGCTTTCTGGGGTGTCTCAAAGTGGCTGGAGACCCAGACTGTTAAAGACCAGCTTTCACCATAGTTCATAACTTGCAGATGGACTCTTGTGCCTGCTGTCCCAGAGATGCTGGGGTTTGAAATCCTTCTGTGACAAGATGGTCTCTGGGTCGACTCTGCAGTTGCTGCTCTGGCACATCGTTGTGTGTAGGCACAGTCTGTGATCTTCCCAGGGGGATTGCAAGGCAGAAAAGCCTACACAGGCTGAACTTGGCTGGCTGATCTACCGGAGGACCCAGAGGGACCTTGGAAACTTGGCTAGCAACATGAGCCTGGTGGAGTCACATCCACCAAGAGGATGTGACTCTTGGTCGTCCAAGAGGTGGATGTGACTTCCAGGAACTGGGAAACCACAGTTTGCATGAATGTGGATTTTAAAGGAATGTGTGGCTTTGAATGCTGCTGTGATCCTGGATGGAGGGTGCTACCCTCATGCTGTATGTTGTGCCTGGTTGGCAGAGGTCTTCCTTCCTTGACCATGTGGAGACAACGGCAAGTCTCTGAAGTTTCCCTGAGGCTGAACACCCTAAGGCTGTACAATAACAGTCTCCGATATCTGTGTTCATGAGTGGCAGACAGAGGAGACCAGTGATATGTGTCCAGGAGTCCTAGGGAAACTACTCTTAGCTACAGCAGTCACAGAGCCCCACTAAGATCTGCCTTTCCTCTCCCCTTGTCCTAGTGCACAGTGCGACATTGCATTGACTTTTCCAAATAAGATGTAAAACTGAGCTGATGGGCTTTTGCAAGCAAAGCTCTGTTAACAAGAGCAGGAATGTTAACCTTGGATCCCTGCCCAAATTGAAATGGATATAATCTCTAAATGGCTTATACCAAAATGAAATCCACTTACAAGGGAATGTTTGTTCCTCTCTCCCTTGCAGCATTGATGTGTTGAGCACAGAGGGGACAGCAGGTTGCGGGTAAGTGAATTTTGTGTGGAATGTGGTAGGGACCAAACCAGCCCTCTCTCCTTTCTGGATGGATGTTGTTCTGTCTTCAAGATGGTTTCATAGAATCATAGAATAGTTTGGGTGGGAAGGGACCCTTAAAGGTCATCTGGTCCAAGCCCCCTGCCATGGGCAGGGACATCTTCAACTAGATCAGGTTGCTCAGAGCCCCGTCCAACCTGACCTTGAATGTTTCCAGGGATGGGGCATCTACCACCTCTCTGGGCAACCTGCTCCAGTGTTTCACCACCCTCAGCGTAAAAAAATTTCTTCCTTATATCTAGGCTAAATCTACCCTCTTTTAGTTCAAAGCCATTCCCCCTTGTCCTGTCACAACAGGCCCTGCTAAAAAGTTTGCCGCCATCTTTCTTATAAACCCCCTTTAAGTACTGAAAGGCCGCAATAAGGTCTCCCTGGAGCCTTCTCTTCCCCAGGCTGAACAACCCCAACTCTCTCAGCCTTTCTTCACAGGAGAGGCATTCCAACCCCCTGATCATTTTTGTGGCCCTCCTCTGGACCCACTCCAACAGGTCCGTGTCTGTCTTGTGCTGAGGGCTCCAGAGCTGGGGTGGGGGGGTGGGGGTGGAATTGACAAAAATTAGCTGGAATCAAGCAAAAAAACCCCCAGAACAGCCAGATCCTGACTGAAGACTCTGTTTTGATGCAGTCTGGATTAGTCCTGAGCTGTGCTATCATTCATGGGAGTACTTTACGCTTGGCACTTTCTGAGATGCCACAGTCCCTGGGCCAGGGTTGTGCTGTCATCTAGCTCTGTGTGATGGAGAGTGCTCCAGGCTGGAGTAAGACTCCAGAGCACTTAGCTCAGAGATGGTGTTCCTCTGTCCACCCTGGTCTGGGGGAAAGGAACTGGGATCCTGGGGGCTGTGGTTAAAAGGAGCACTGGGGACTACTCACCATGAGTAAAGGCTGTGCACCAGGAGCCTGGGGAAGGGCAGTGCCTCATGCAACTGATGGGTTTTATTAACTGCCCACACACCAGGATCAGGTTGCTCCATCACCCAGGAGATGTCTGGTGGCATAGTTTGGAGATGCAGTACTTCACCATGGCTTAATGTCTAGGTAATTGAGAGTCTCTGCCTGTGTCAGATGTTTATGTATGGACTGTAGCCCTGTCAAAAGGGATGCCACGGCAGATGTTAGCCACTGGAGGAACGTGGATGGGGGGGAATGTCACATGTTTCCCTTCAGAGAGTCCTGAGAGGGAGAGCAGGATGATGGGGCTGAGCAGCACTGAGGAGAGGACTATGGAGTGAGCAGAGAGATATGGCCACACTCAGACCTTGATGGGCGCAGAAGACTTCAGGCCGAGAGGCAGGAGAAGTTAGGACAACAGGCGTTTGTTATATGCCACAGCGCAGCAGGAATAGGGTGGTGAACACAGCATTGTGCTAGGTAACACAGCTATGTATATATGGGTACTAAGATGGAATAAGCTGGGTCTCTGAAATAGCAGTGCAAGCACTTGCTGCTGGGCTCAGAGGACTGAGTGTGCTTGATGCTGGGAGATGTGCTGTAACAATGCACATCTCAATGTGTCTTGGTCATCCAGCAGGACCGGACCAAGTTCTGGGAAGATGCTTGCAGCTTCAGCTTCACCAAACGCTTGCTCTGGCTAATGCAAATGTTGCTTTAGAGATGCTGAGAGGTTTTTCTCCCCTCCTCTTAAAAAGAGCATATGTTCTCGCTACTAACAAGCAGGTTTGCAAAGAGTCTATTTTTAAGATGATTACAGGGTATCAGTAGCTGTTCCAGTGTCAACTGTCGGTTTTGTTTCCTTGTCGGCAGTAAACTGTTGGCAGGTTTGTGCACCAGAGGTTTACTCCTTCCCAGCTGTAATTGCACAGAACAGAAATTATCACTTGCTCTGTGCATGCCTCTGCTGGTTTCTCCCTCTGAGCCTGCTGTTCACAAGCAGCTCCTCCAAGCGCTTTCTACCCAGTGAAGAGCTGTGTCGTGGCATCTCCTGCTGGCAAAAGGCAAGGTCTGGGTAGCTCTAAACAGCAGAGATGAGACTAAATGTGGCATTATAATACATGTGTACTTGATACTGGTGCATCCCACTTTGTTGCACAGAGAAGGAGCCCAGAACCCAGTTCTTCTCCCAGTAAGCCAAATGCAGAGACTGGTTTTTGCAGGCAGTTTTCCCCATGTGTTATATAAAATTATACCTCCAGCCCCAGCTGGGATCTTCAGGGTGTTGAGCATAGGTGATCTGGTGCCTGGGTCTCCAGAGAGCTGGTGCTCTTCAGCTTGTGCGTGTGTCTGGCACATAGCTTACTCTTTCTGCACCTTGGATCCCTGTGACTGGCAGGCAAAACAGCATGGCCAATCTCCACCAGGCTTTTCTCCACATGGCCACAGAGAATTTGAAGTCCTCTGATCCTCTTGTGAAAGAGGATGTGAAGCCCTGTGTTTGCTAGAGGGCACTGGAGTGTTAACTCACACCATCCCTTTGGCCTGCTACCACACTGCTAAACAGAGGTGACTTACGGAGGAGGAAGCAAATAGGATCCTTTATTGAGAATTAAGGAAATCACATTGTAAACGGTTGCATCCTTTTATTTTTTTTTTTAAGAGTCTAAATAAACCGATGATTTGTGGCTGCAGCTCTGCAGACAGAGGTGACGAGGGAGTGCAGTGGGAAGTGTCAGCTAATGGGAGGAGGGCTCGGAAGTCCCTTTCCTTACCCCACAGGGCATGTCTGGTAGGAAACAGCCACTTGAAGTATACTTGTTTCTTTTCCCTTGACACGGTGGGCGACTGGCATTGCGACGATGCCTGGGTGTGAAGTCTGCTCCCTGTCCTTCGGTGCAAGTCCTTGGCACACCTCTGGGTTCAGACTCAGCCTTCTCCCCCCACCCTGAAAGTTTCCAAGTGCCACCGAACCGATGGGAGAGAAACAATTGTTGTGTTTCCCAGGCTGACACCTCCCGCTGAGCAGCCTTCCCTGCAGGAACGGCAGTCCTCTCGCGTTACTCTGGGGACACGACGCGTCGGTGCTGATGGGACCAGACAGGATCCGTCACTGTGCTGATGTGTCTCTGCCACAAAAAATCCTAAATGACACCAGTGTCTGAGAGAGGAGGAACAAAGAACAAACAAATAAAAATATCTGCTCTGTTTGCTCCCCTCTGGTCATCTCTGTCATCCAAATCTGGAGTGGGGACTGTGGGTTTCACTTGTGGAGGAGGGCTTGGGTTTGGGGTGTTCTGCTGGGTATATGAAATGGGTCAGCTTTTTTCACGTGAGACCAACAAGCCTTGCAGGCCAGAACACTGCTTCTGCTGGACTGTGTTTATGGACAATCTGTCCCTGGTTTTAGCTTATTTCTGGAGTACGGGCTCCTCTGACTGGTACCATAACCAGTCCCTTGCAGTAGGGCAAAGAGGGGATGGGGTAGGGCTCAGTGTTGCTTGTGCTACAGCATAGCGCCACAGAAGAAGAGGCATCAGAAGGACCTTGCCAAGGTTGTGTGAGTCCGTCTCCCTGCCCCAAGGTAAGATCAACTCTCTACCTGTGTTGTTTCTGGACTAATCTGTTTTTAAAGACCCTTGGGGATAGAGATTGCTCAACCTCTTCCAGGGCTTCTAACAAGCATAGAAAGTGTGTTGGCTTCTGCCCGCCCCCAGGTCTGACTTGATCTTCATTGCCTCAATTTTTAGCCTGTTGTTTATCTTCTGTGGTGGATGTGGCTGAAAAAACCTTTCCCTTCCCATTTCTAGCAAGCTGTTTGAAAGCTGCTCTTAGATCAACGAGGACCAACTGGGATGGCAGTGTTCCTGTGCAATGCGTGACAGATGTGTCACCTCTGGCCTTGCTCTCTCCAAATGGTCCATTTCTGTCTCAAAACAAGTTGGCCAAAACCAGAACACCAGATTTATGAAGAAAATCAGCCCTTCATGGTAAGAACCTGAGATACTCTTGCTTGAACAAGGTGGATGGGGAACTTCGCCCAGCTGAGGATGCTGACATCAAGTCTTCAGGGCATTGTGGCCTTAGCTCTTGAGAACAGTGTGTTTTTGTTCAACTGGGCAAGGAGATTTCTCCCAGATGCGTTTTCTGGTTTTAAATTGCCTGGCAGAGTCTTCCCCTCTCTTTAAATAGACAGCTGCTATTTTCTAGCTTCAGCAGTGAAGGTACTTTAAAGTTGGGTAGGTTAGTGCTTGTGAAACAGTCTAGGCTGTTTAGTTTCATAGGATTTAAGACCAACTTACTGTTTGTGTCCTCAATGTGCTAGGAAAACTCTTTGCTTTGCCTGGAGGCCATTTCACACTTAAATTGTTGGCTTGACTCTCCCTTTGTATAAGTTGTTCAAGTTGACAGTTGTGTGTTCTATAACAACCTCTTCTTGTCTGTGATAGCAATATTTTGGGACCTGCCGTGATTGCAGTTTTGAGTGGCACCACTTCGGAGTGTGCTGGAGCTACCTGTTTTGGAGAGAATGGAGGAGAGGCGGCCAAGGCAACCTGTGGGAAATGGCAGTGCATCTAATTGAGGTTCGGAGACTACCAAGAACAGGACGTCCAGCCTAGAAACATACCAATATGTAAGGATAGCTGGACTAAAACCTTGCAAAATAAAATCTTTCTGGCCTTGTAGGCTATCCTCAGGCAAATGATTTTCTGTGGACCTCATAGAGTTGTGAAGAACTGGCTGGGCAAAACAAAATACAACTTCCATTAACCTGAGAAAACAAAACATCCAGTTCTTTAAAAATGCCCCAGTCTGAGTAGCTGAAGTCCTGGAAAACATCCTTAAAAATAAATAACCTGTAGCTTTGACTAATTACACAGTAAGGCCACCACCTTCCTTTCCACAGACAGATGAAGCAGGTTGGAAACTAAGGGTACCGGTGTGATGACAGCAGAGCTTGTGATGAAAGCACTGGGTCTTGTCCCTGGGCAGCCCCAGTTAAGAAATATATCTGCAGGCACCAAGTCTCCTGCCTGCTACTGGGATGGCTCGCTGGTGATGACATCTCAAATATGTTTTAATAACCAGCGGCTGTTAATAAGCACTAGCTACTTCACCAGCTTAGATGCATCTCTTTAAATTTAAACAGGATTAGATAAGGTAGGGAGATTATTAAATACCCAAATGAACATTAAGCAGATATATTGGAGTCTTAACAGCTCTGCAGCAGATTGTTAAATTGCTCTAAATATTTTCCTACTAGTCTGGGGGTATTTAATTAAAACAACCCCTCTAGTCCTCTGTAATGTGCCTAGCAGGCCTACAAGCCCCGTGTAGGGCAGGACCCTAATTGGCAATGTTACCGTAAAGCTGAGCTGTGCTCGAGGACAATTAAAAAAACAACAGCCCCCCTCCCCATCTCACCCCACAAACCACCCCAAGCCCCTCTAATTAGTGTGAGAAATGACAACAAAACAACTCCGAGTGTCTCCAGTGACAGGTGCACAAATAACAAGGCTGATGAAAGATTTTGCAATTAAGATTGCGCTATGAAGATTAATGGGATATTTTCATAAACTGATGTAAGATTGCCTATAACCCAGTCACTTCCACGTAGCTCCATCTCCTTTTCACCAGCCCTTCCATATCTCTTATTTCTCAGATTTCCCTCGCCCCATATTTTCCAGGTTTGTGTGGGTTTTTGTCCCCAGCACTTTTTTCAGGTTTCTGATGTTTCCTAGCATTTTCCTTCTCTTGCTTAGGCTAGTGTTGTCTAAATCTTATGTTTCTTCTCCATTTAAACTTCCTGGGTGGGGGTGCAAGTGTCCACATGGGACGTCTATGCGGTGTTACTCCATCGCAGGCTGTCTTTGCAGAGCACAGGGCAGTGGATGACTTTCAGGTATTTCCGAGGTAGCTCAGCTCTGGTGCTGCTCATGACGTTGCTGCATTGCGCAAGAGGGACTAGGGTATGCCGAATTGTCTTTCTAGCCTGGTTTTCCAAGATGGTGACGTTTCTACCATTGTGCTTGGCAATTACTTCACCTTCCCATTTATTTTTTTGGATTTTTTTTTTTAGAGCTGTTTGACTGCAGTTTTTCCCTGGCAGTGATGGATCATGATCTCAGAGGGATTAAGCTCCTGCTAGTCCCATGGAAATGCATAGCTGGGTAGCAAAGGGAGACTGTTAACGCCCTACTGGGGAAGGGCATACAGTGTATGATCAACCTTTATTAGCGCCCCGAGGATCCAGCTGCAAAGCACACGTCTGGCTCTAGAGCTGCCTGTGCCTGTGGCTTTCCGAGTCCCGTGGGTCACATTGCCTGTGCCTCTTCCCAGCAACGTCTCCCTTGAGCGTGCCAGCAATCCTATTAACCCAGATTAAATGTGATACGACCACTACTTGATAGGAAGCATTAAACTGGTGGAGAAGTAAACAGAGAGCAGGACCAGACACCCCTTCCCACGCACTCTTCAGAGAGAGGGAGAATTGCACCTATCGCCCAAACCCTCTTCTTTCCCAGAGATCTTTGCCTGTTGCTGCTGTCATTGCTACTTCATTACTCCTAATTGCCTGTTACTCTCGATATCTCCAAGGCAGGCTAGTACATGGGGAATTTACATTTTTAATCTACTGAAAGCAATGATTGGACACACAGCCTCCGGTCCTGGTTTTCTTCCTCTCTCAATTGCTGCCATACACCAGGTTTGATGTCCGGCTTTCCAGTCTGTCCGTGCTTACTGGCTGCCCCCCCCGCCCTTGCTTTTCCTTCCTGACCTTGTCTTCAGTCCTGCCAGTGGCTTTTTGCTGTGACTTTCCCGTGAGACCTTGGAGGGCTTTGTTAGGAGAGTGGGTCACAGGCACTGGAGGAGGATGACTATGTTAGGGGCATTAGTCCTGC
This sequence comes from Phoebastria nigripes, assembly GCA_035582835.1. Classification (NCBI taxonomy): domain Eukaryota; kingdom Metazoa; phylum Chordata; class Aves; order Procellariiformes; family Diomedeidae; genus Phoebastria; species Phoebastria nigripes. The sequence goes on along the minus strand of JAYKAV010002442.1, from coordinate 2,769,483 downwards.
CTGGCTGGAGTGGGCTCTTTCTCGCCAGCCAGAGTCCTCAAGGCTGCCCTGAACCTGCAGAGCTGGGGATGTATAATCCCATGTGCAGAGATTTCAGAATAGTTATATCTGGGGCCCCAAAACCAGTACAACCACTCCCACACTGTACTGGTTGTTAACTCTGCTGGGGAAGTGTGTAAACAAGACCTCAGTGAGTTGCTGTTTGCCTCCTGATTCGGAGGCTCTCCTCTGTGTTTCCCCATGCCTCTATCCCTAGTGAAGAGACTGTAAATTCTCATTTCCCACAGTTTGTGAACAGTCTTTAAATGGGAGTTAGTGCAGGGCCAGCTGCTAGTTTCAGCCACTTCTCTGTGCAGAGGGGTGCTATGCACTCCAAGCTCTGACATGCTTTCTATAAGGTCCATGTGAAAAACCCGGTCCAGCAAAAAGGCAGGAGGATTCCGGTCTCTTAAGGCAGAGGCACTAATTGGTGGTGACACAGAAACGTAGTTTTTCCTGAGCATGGTATCTGTCTGACAATATTCCACTCACCAAAGCAAACAAGCAGAAATTAGGTCTTTCTGTCTCTTGTCTATGAGCCTTTTTGACTTGATATCTCGTTGTCTCTACTCTCCTTTTAATTGCTCAGCTGTTGTCCTATTAGTGTCAACGCTTGGCGCAACGCAGGGGTTAGAGCTGAAATGCTCTGGCTGGTGTTATGTGGGGTGTCAGCCTGGATACATACAGTGGTTCTTCCTGTTCTCACAAATCTCCTTTCTCATCCCTTCCTCACCATCAAGATGCTGAAAAAAGTCAGCAAAAAGTTATTGCAGCTGGAGACTTCAAATGTAGGTAGTCCTCCCTCCCAGGTCATTGGCTTGCTGGTTCTTGCAACCTGATTCAGTGTGTTCCCAATGTGACAAGCTCTTTGGGGCTCGATGTAATCATCGCTGGGTGAACTCCACAGCTGAGGTTATGCTGGACACCAGATATGCTGAGCACTGAGGCTGGCTGCAGTGAAATGATACTCCTCGGTTTGGGATAATCAGGGTCTTGCAGAGTTGGAAAACGCTCTGAAAACTTTTGGATCGGCAGTGCTGCTGTGGCCCTGTCTCTCACTGGGTGTGCAGATCTCCAGGACTTCTGAAGGTACAACCTGTCACCTGTCGCAGCCTGGCCCCTTGGTCTTGTGCGTTAGCCTCATCTCTGTGTGGTGATCTCAAGTGCCTGGCAGCAAGCCGGCTGGCCAGCTGCCTGCCTGTGGGCTTTTTTCCCCTCTAGCTGTCCTGGTGGTTGCACTGATGCTTGGTTCCAGCAAGTTAACCTTTTGGGGGAAGTCTCCACTTTGTTAGCTTCTTGCCTGGGCTACTAATAACTCCTGAGAGGCTAATGCTTCACAGCGATCCAGAGCAGCCAGGTAGCCTGCCTTTTCCTCTCTGCTATCGGTTTCCTGGTGATGGTGGGTATGTAAGGCAAGGATGGGAAGACATCAGAGTTCAGATCTGCTTTAGGGGTTGAGCTGTCCCAGCAGACTGCAGCAGCAAGGGATAAGGGAGCAGAACATGCCGCCTATGAGATTGTCCCTGGAAAACTGCTCTTGCCAAAGGCTGCACAAAAATGCTTTCCTGCTCCCTGGAAGAAGCACAGATGGTGCCAAACCGAGCCTGCCAAGGAGCAAATCCCATTGTCCTAGTCACCTGTGGTTCTGCTGTGACCTCTATCACTGTCTCCCTCTTTGCCCTGGGGAGCTCAAAGCAACGCGTGGTTGAGCCTCCCTGCTCTGTAGAGAGGTGGGGGCTATCCAAATGGATGTGCCCTTATCCAAATGGCCCCTGCAATTAGTGCCAAACAGGTCTAAGCAGAGACTGGGGCCCAGTGCGGTAAGAGGTGCCAGGAGATGCAGCAGCAGAGCCTCGGGGGACCCCTTTGCTCAGTCCCCAGCCTGGGTGAGTCAGAGGTCCTGAGGAGCAAGCAGGATGTGGCCCTGCCATTAAAGACGCTTTGAAACAAGCAAACACGTGGGTGGGAAGGCAATTTGTGTTGCAGGGCAGATTTAATTCCTGGTATTTTATAACCCAAGTGCCTGACTTTTACAGATGTGGTTTTACTATCCCCTCCCATCTTAATAGCTATTTTATAAATATTATTATGAAGAAGTCTTGGTGGTAATGCTAAAGGGAAGCTGGGCTTTGTTTTATCTGAATAGAGCTTGCTTCCAGCTTGGGATAAGGGCTGTAACGCTGCAGAATGAAGCTGAGCTGGAACAAAAGGAAATCTATTCATTAACTTAAATCGTAGTAATTTTAGCATGACCCAAGAGGAGCCTGGTGAATCTAACCCTCTATTTTCCCACATCCATCCTAGCAAGTGCCTTTCTTTCTAGCTGAGGTTTGAGAGCTGACTCACTTCTAGAGTGAAATCTAGGGTGGATGGTTTTTTTTTTCCTTAAGATTAGAGTCAATGCTGTTGCGACAATTGCAGTGGAAAGAGAAATGATTGTTATTGTCGATTTTGATGTGTAAAAGCTGAATTCAAGTTGTCCACTTACCAGTTTCCTAGTTTTTAGGATTTATTTTTTTCATTATGCTTAGTCACAGATCTCTGTAGATGCTGCCGCCCACCCGGAGGAGGAATCACAGCTGAGACCTCAATTGCTTGATCCCTCATGACATTAATGACTCTTTTCTAGGGAYGTGCCCTCGGTTTTTGTAGGACTCTGCATTTTGTGGTGGGGGTGAGAGGACAAACCCAGACCTAGGGGAAGAGAGGTGCAAATGACTGTTTGGGGAGGACTGAAGGGGACCTGCTGTTGCCAGGGCAGGTGAGGAGTCCTGGCCCCTGGCCTCCCACAGTGTGAACAGGCTTACTGAGAGACCCTTGACCTTTCCACCACCAAGGGCCAAAGCCAGAGCTCAACTTCCCTTGGCAGGTTTTTATTGTTGGAGGTTGGTGGTTTGTGTTTTGTGTTTTTTTTTTTTTGAGGCAGCTACAGTTGTGAAGATGCATGGACAGAGGAACATCTCGGAGAAAGAGGAGGGGGTTCCTGCAGGGCAGAGGACTAGAGGGTTGGGGACACAGGAGGTCACGGGTATCTCTGCTTTCTGCATCTCAGTTTCCCAGTCTGTAAAATGGGGGCAAGGAGGTTGATAACTTACATAAGAGCTACTGGCATGCAGTATTTTATAAAGGCTCCGAAAAAACCTTCTGGATGGCAAAGCACAATGGGAGCACAGACAGCCTCATCACTCAGACAGCAAACTCCTACGTGTGAAAACGTGAGCCGGGAGTTTGACGTATCTGCTACCCAAATGCTAGCAGGTGACGAGCAGATGGGGCTGCCGGGCGCTTGTCTGAGGTCTGCCTGAGCAGAAGGTGAAGGGGGAGTGGGGATCCGAGTGCTGGGGCTTTTTTTTGTGTGTTGTCGATAGCTGACACGTGGTTCTCACCAAAGATGTAAAAATAGAAGCCGTTGGCTTGTGCGGGGCTGTGGCACGGCACTGCTTTATCTGGGAGTTTGGATGTCACGCTCTCCTGGTTATTTATAGGTGGCAGGCAAACCTTGGGAGAAGGACGAGAGGAACAAAATGTGGGAAACATTTCACGTGGTGGTTTTGGGCCACGGCGTTGCCTGCTGGGCTGCGGGGACTGAGAGCCCTGGGTGGTCTCCTAACGGTGCCTCCGTCAATCCTGCAAACACCAACACAGGGAGGGGAGTCTGTCTTCAGAGGGGCTGCTCTTTCTGATCCGTATGCGTGACCTGCCTTGGAGGTGATGTGGATTTAAACACACAGGGGAAGAGACGGGGGTGGATTGAAGGAGTTTATGAAGAGCTCTGCAAAGGACAGAGCCAGCAAACAGCTAAATCGATGTGTTGTGTTTTGGGAGTGGGGATCTGCTTTTCTGGTGGGTAAACCAGCAGAGCAGTACATGTACCAGAGGGTTATGTCTTGCTGCAGTCTGGAGTCCTTTATCTGACAGCCTTTTGCTGTACCCTGCGTTGTCCCAGTCGTCTTGCACTATGCAACCTCCCATACTTCTATTATTATTGAAATCCCAACTACATGCCCCAGTGCAGCCCTCGTGATGGAAGGAAATTGGATGTTAAAAGCCTCGAGACACACAACCCCGCAATCTGGTTCCCACCACAGATTCCTCTCCTGAGGCTTTGGAGCTCTGCGTGTATCCGTGCTTTTGTCCCTCTGCCCCAGCGCAGCCTCAGGAGAAGCTGGCTGAGGCCGCGGTGGCAGGAYGGCTGGGCTGTTGGATGCATGGGAGCACGGGGCCAGAGAGAGAGAGCCGGCGGTGTGGAGGAAGCCGGGGCGTATGAGCTCTGCTCACGGATCCGTCCGTGAGCTTGCTGGGAGGTAAACTGAGAGGTGCAGATGGGTGGGGGGATCAGTGACCTCTGTGAGCTCGGCCCCTGGCTTGTTGCTTCACCCTGCTCAGCTCCTCTGACACAGGAGAAACCAAGGCAAGAGGGTGAGCCTGAGACTCCAGACACCTTCCTCCCTGGAAACCYGGAGAAACCCCCTGTGCTTCCCTGGGGAGGCATCCAGCCCTTCCCTGCCTATCTAGGGCTGGGAACAAAAAACAGGATCCCCTCCAGACTTTCCGGTGGGATTGTCCCCCTCCCTCCCCTTCCCTGCAGCAGCAAGCCATGGCAGTTTGTGAGCCATTGAGAAATAGGTGCCCGTGGGTCCCCAGTGCTGTGTTAATGTGATGRGGAGAGGGACCAGCACACCTGATGGTGGCTTGGAATAGGAGGCAAATGATTACAGCTGAAGAGGTCGTATACCATTGTAATCCTGAAAAGAAACATTATGATTCATCATTCCTGATGTAAAGTCATCTGTTTAATAAAGCTGTAATTCACTCTGTGCTCATTTTTAATGGGGCTATTTAAGTAATGGCRTTGGGTTTTCTCTTTCCCAACCTCCCTCCACTCCCATACTAAGTAGGGTTTGGACCGAGCACTTGAAAAGAGCTATTGGAGCTGAAGACTTTTTTTTATATTTACAATATCTTTCAGGCCGTAGCTGAATGGGGTATTATTTATGTCAAATCACTATTTACCCTGAAATATGGGGAGAAGGAAAGCCAACAGCTGGATATGGTAATGAGTAAATAAACCATGTGTCTCTTTAATGATAGGGACATGAATTTGTGCCGCATGGGGAAATGGCCAGTGATAAGATGTCTTTGGCTGGGGCTGACCACAGAGCAAGGGCACCCCAAAATTTATGTTGCTGGAGGGCTCCCTTGGCAGCTTGCTGGGAAGAACGATGGTCTGATGGTTCAGGGTTGGCTTCGCTGCCTGTTCTCTGGGGGGTGTTGTCCATGTGCAGACACAGCAGCATTTGCTACCTCCGGCTTGGTGGCACAGTGTGATTCTTGCCACGAAAACCTGGATCTGGAAGTTGTGGTTTCTGTGGATGTCTTAGAAACTCAGGGTTCTTAAAAGAAAAATCCAGAAGGKTCATTTGGGGAAGAAGTGGTGGGAATGGGAGTGTCTGTGTCCCCAGTCCAGAGGGAGAGGGTGTAATTGTTCTTATGGCCTGTTTGGTTTTTTTCCAGGATTATTTTCTGTGTGTGGAGGCATAGATTTTGAATGCAGGTGTTTGACCACCTACAAATGACATCAGGTGTCTGTGTCTTTGCTAGTGCAGAGTGGCAGGAGTGTTTCTGTCTCTGGGGATGTGCTACAAGGGCAAATGCAGTGAGTAGGCAACTGATGCAAACAGTTAAAGGAGAGGGGAGATGCCAAAGGGAATTACCTGAAGACAGTAGAAGCCTGAAGACTGTTGAAGTAGGTACACCGAGGTCAAACTTCTTTGTGCATTCAGTCTCCTATGCAAGGGCAAAAGAGGTATTTTCGTTTTGTGGCAAATCGGGGTTTGTGTGAAGTTGGTGTAGGGTAAAGCTTATCCTGCAGTTAAGTTTCATACACCTGGACATATGCAGAGGCTGTGGGAGTTCTTGTGGCTGAGCATCCCTCTGTGCTGTGTAGTGTACGGACACAGGACAGAAGGTCCCTGTCTCAAAGAGCTGATGCACCACTGGGTGAACATTGATATGTAGCCAAGTGGGCCCATTTCTCTTGAAGTCAGTTGTATGCCTGGCTTTCCGTGCCTGTAAGAAAAATAAGAACTGCCAAATTGGATGGATCATTTCTGATACAGTAAACTCCTCTTGACAGTGGCCAGGAGCAGATGCTTTGGGAGTGTATGAGAGCTGGGCATTTATGGACAGATCCTTCCCGTTATATCTACCTGGCTTTTGGCAGCCCTTGATGTAGGGACTGCCCTGAATAAAGGAGTCTCTTAATGTCAAAAGAGAGTTGACTTTCTGCATGAGAATTATTTAACCTTTTGAAATTCATTCCTRTGTGTTCACTGTGTGTACGGTTTATTGCAAAACCAAGTCATCCCTGCCCTCTACCATAGTCCTTCTGAAAGAGAACCAGAGCTGTAACAAGTTACAGCTCCTTCTAAGATGCTTTGATTTGGTTTGAAAGGCCCATTAAAAATACTGCACCTTGCCACCCATAGATTGCGTAGTTGGGAGCCACACATGAAGGCCAAAAGGGTTTTATTTGAGAATGTGCTGTTTTGTCCAGAATTTTTTGCCTAATTCTGTGGCAAAGAAAGTGAGGTCACTGGTTTTAAGAAGCCACAAATGAAAATAAAAATAACCTCAAGACCTGTACAGTTTTTGTGGCTAGTTGCACTTTGTATTTTTCCCTAGACTTTTTAGATAAACAACAGGGACTTTCCAACTATCTCTCCTGTTATCATACCAGGAGCAAGAAAGGAAACAAATAAGGAAACTTGAAAAAATAAAAAACCCCATAAGCAGCTTAAAATACCCCATGCTCAAAGCAGTTTCTACTTTTGTCCCATCCGGTGGTAATTTATCACGGTGGAATTAGGCGGATGCGGGAGCCAGCCCTCTGCTCTTTGGAGGAGCCAGGAAAGGCGGAGGGCTGGGAAGGTGGGTCGTGTCTGGAGGAGAATGGTGGTACGTGTTATGGGGGTCGTCAGGCTTCCTGCAGGCCCCTCCACCGTGTCTTACGGGCTGGGTCTCCCATGCGGTTCCTGCTGGAGCTGCATCCTGTTTGGACCATGGGATTTGATGCTACATGGACCTGAAAAGGAAGGTCAATGGATGTCGTGTGAGGACACTTGGACTCTCGCTCAGCCTGCGGAGGTGAGAGGATGCCTGGCAGTGAAATGGTTAATGAGGTATCATGTGTTATGGCTGGGGACGTGGCATTTGGGATAGGTCCTGGCTTTAATATCCCTTTCCTCCCCTTCCTTCCTCATGCTGGTCCTCACCTACAGAATGGGGGTGATGGTTTTCATCTGCCTTTTAAAGGGTTTTAGATCTGACGTGCTCAATGGCTGAGACTTTGGTAGGGCRATTGCTGCCAATTTCCCTGTAGACGTTCAAAATGTTCTTTGCTCTTGGTATAACTCAGTGTAGTTTGGTCTGAACACCTGCGCTCATGTCAAATGCCACCTAATTCCACCCGCGGTCTTGGTTTGGGCTCAGTGGAGCAGAGGGCTGGTCTTCATTACTCCAGCCCTGTATAAGCAGCTGCTAAGGCTGAATACCTTTTGTGCAGTGAGAGGAAATTGTTTCTGCCTGCCTTTTATGTCTGCACTATCACCTGAGGAGCCCTCGCTGCAAGCTACCAGGGCTGTGCTCACATGGCTTAGAGCAGGAACTGAAACCAGCATGTCTCTCCTAAAACAAATACCAAAATCACATCTAATGAGTGCTGTCGAGAATGTGGAATTTGTGGGTAAATCATAACATTGTCCATGGGGTCAGCAGAGAAGGATAAACCTGCCACTTACGGATGTTCAAGGCAATAAAAAGGGCCCGTAAAGAAAAGCCCCTTGTTGCCACGCAAAGCCACAAGCACAGAATTGCTCCGTGCCTGGGGCCTCCCGCTTTCCAGGGAGGCAGGGAAGGGGTTAAGTCTGGAGCCAAGTGCTCAGCTTGCTCTGTATTATGTCCAGGTGGCATGACGTGTGAACAGACGAAAGATAAAAATCGCAGCGGATAAAATCACAGAGGAAATGGCTCTGTCTGAGCCTGGATCACGACGCCTTGCGCTGACCCCACAACCTGAGCTCCATCAGTCAAGTTGTCCTTCCCTTGACTTCTCACCCCATGCTCTGCTGCTGCTGCTACTCCATAAAAGAGGAGGGTGGTGGGAGGAGGGGAGAGGCGGCTCAGCCCGATGACTAAGAGGGTCTGAGGACACGGGTCAAGTTCTTTCTGCTGGAGTCTGGAAGGGAAAGCTGAGTACTCTACCAGACCCTGCTATAAAACGATCTTCCCCATAAAAGGACCGAACAAGTAACCGGGAGGCGAGTGTGGTCCTTGTCTTGCCTTGGCTGGGGATGGGGGTGGTGGAGCAGAGCCAGGCTGCCCCAGCCGTCGGAGACCCTCCGTGCTCGGCAGGGAGAGCAGTAGCAATGTTAGGGCCTGGGCCTTTGCTTTTGAAGCCATAAGATCCGCAACTCGTCTGTCAGTCGGTCCCTCTCCATCCTCCCTGGCCAGCTCGGCAGCTGCGTTAGCTCTGCTGCGAGGAGGTGAGGGAAGACACCAAACTGTCTTGTGTAAGGATGTTGCTGCTGCACCCTTGGTGCCTGGTCACCTTCAAGAGGGAAAGTCTTTGAGGGCTTTGATCAACTCTGTGGGCATCTCTGGGGGGAATGAAACTCCTTGGTCTCCTCCTTCATCTGAGACAGGTGGCATCGGTGACAGAAATAGCGTGCCACTGTCCCAGAGCCAGGCAGCCACAGCTGTGGGGAGAGGCACTCTCCAAACTGGATCGTGCCTTGCTCTCGAAGGAGCCATGTTCGCTGCAACAGCTGGAGGATGCTGGAATTTGCTCCMTTTGTCTGATCCAAAAGAGTCTAGTTTTGGGGAAGGCCGCCTGGGCACGCCGCATAAGACATCTGTTTTACAGGGTGTTTAGGATGGGGCTCAGCTCAGGCTTCCCAGAACTGGGAAAGGCTGGGAAGAGGTTCCCTGTGGTAGCTGGCTGAGTTCCCCTGCCGTAATTATCTTTTGCAGCCCTGCGATTTGAGTGTGTTACCAATGATACTGTGCTAGGGCAATAAGAAGTGGAAGGGAGTTTTTAGGTGAAGAGACTCTAAACTGCTCTGTGCATTTAAAAAAAAAAAAAAAAAAAAACAAAAAACAAAAAAAACCAACCAAAACAAACAAAAAAACCAACCAAACAAAAAAAAAAAAACCCAAAACAAGTGCTTTGCCCTCTCTTCTAGTATAAAGATGCAGGGGACCACAGCTCTGGTGGCTTGTGGCTTCATGTCTGTATGGAAACTTGTATTTTCAGTTCAGCTTTAACTAGTTCCTGTATATTTTAGTTTAGCTTAACTCAGCCTGGTTTAACTGGAATTTATGCACCAGAATAACCAAGCTGGTTTAAAGCTGGCACTCCCTGAGCTGCAGGTGGGCTTTGTTTTTAGAGATGCATGCAGAGGTACAGGAGATGACTACTGCCTCAAGCTTATTGGGAACAGAGCTATGGCAGTAACATGCTTGGGCATCAGTAGATGCAGGTGCCTTCAGTCAAACGGGGAGTGTGATTTAGTTTGGGTTAAGCATCTGCTGAATTAGTCACCCAGTCTGTGTGCATACGAGGCCTGTGGGCACTGAAGGAGTTAATGCTCTGAAGTCAACATATGCCTTGCTAACCCATCCCAGGGCTGGGTGCACCTACAATGATGCCTGGGGCTCATGGTGCAGGGTGAAAGCTTATAAAGCCCTCTCCTTCCTGGACCATTGCTCCCCTGAGGCTTGTGAGGGCTGTTGGCCATTGCCTGTGTTGTCATCGTCTGCTCTGAAGGATGTACAGTGACAGTAACAGGGTGAGCACCTCCAAACTGAGACATGACCTGGTAAAACGAGGATGCATGTGTCCGTTAAAAACTGATTTAGAGCTTAATGAGCATCACGCCTCTGCCTCTCCTTGCTATAAGGAAGGTCAGGGTATAGTGACGAGACCCTATCTGGGAGCAAAGATGTGTCTTGGTTTGAAAGCAATCTATTGTGGCCTTTGACAGCACATGTAGCAAGAGCAAGCGGGCTCAGAAAACGCAAGCAGTGGTCAAGAAGACTGAGGACCTCTTCCCTGTCCTGACTGAGAAGGGAAGGGGTAACCCAGGAGCATACACTCTGGCAAGGACATAGGGAAGGTCCATGGAAACGGACATGACTTTTTGGGGGGGGCAAGATGCTTGTCTGTGAGCAAAGCTACCTCACCACGTGGAGGATTGGGCGGCTGCATTTCGGGTTCCCGGCAGGCTCTGTAGATCATCTCCTGCTCAGCGAGCAGACGGGAAAGCCCATCCACACATGTCTCTGCTCCTGGAGAGGCTGGAAAGCATCACCACTTCTCCTCCCCGGGGAAGGCGGCTCTGTGGCACGACCTCCCACCTGGGGAAACGAGATCAGCAAATGACTCCTAAGTAGCGTGTCCATCACTGTCAAATTGACCATGGATGTCAAGCATGAATCGGCTGTCCCCGCAGTGCGGCCGGAGCCAGCCCCTTAGCTGGCTGAGTCAAGCTGTGCTGACTCCCCATGATAGCATTTTAATGTGAGGGATGACAGAGGCCTCCAAGTTAATGTCTGCGGAGAGGTGACAGTTTTGAATGTCAGCCAAAGTGGAAGGCCTGCCTGGAATTTTGCGGAGAGTGAAGAGGATGGGCATGAAATTAGCACAGGCAACCGCATCTGCCAGCAGCCTTGTGGCGCTGATGCCTGGTGCTCCTGAGAACTGGCCACCTGAGCAGACCTTCCCGCTTGGACCTCAGAGGGCGACCCGCCTGTCTCCCAATGTGGCTCTTCCCCAGGAGTGTCTCCAAGGACTGGAGGAGGGACTCGAGCCTGGAGCTTGCCGTGTCCCTCTCGGGAGGACTGCCGGGACGTGGAAATGGCGATAGAAATGCCGCACTGGCAATAGGAGTTGGAGATAAGATCAGAGCCGAGCTGGTGTCTGCCCACTGTTATTAGGAATAATCGGCATATGTATTTTAGATGAGGCCTGGCTCTCAGGAGCTTGGCTGGCTGCCTGAACGGCCCCACGGAGTCCCACAAGGAAGGCACTCCCGGTGATTAAAATCTGATGGCAAAGAGCATCCGAATAATTCCTTAACAGCTTATTCATGAGAGGGAGCGAAAGACTCCTGATCTCATCGTGCAGATGAGGAAATAACCAGTACAAATCAGCCCAGCCCAAATGAGCAGGTATTCCTGTTCCCCTCCTTGACCTTGGGCCAGGCAGCTTGCTTTGCTGTGCCTCAGTTTCCCTCCCCTCCATGGGAGAAAAGGCTGGGTTTCTTTGCGGAGAAATGTTGGGGAAAATAAATGGCTCCAGGGTTGCAAAGGGCCTGAAGACTGCAGGTGGGAGGCATTCCTGAAAGGAGACGAAAGCAATGACAAGATACTGAACACAGCCAAGAGCCAGGCTGGATATATTAAAGAAAAAATGAGGGAGACGTCTGTGGTCAGCTTGATAAATCGTCTCCCCCTCAAAGCTGTATTTCTGTGTTACTGTTCGCCTGCGATGGGATCTTGACAAACTCTCCCCGGGCTCAGGGGCTAATTGCTGAGTTCACAAAGCTGCAGAAGATCTGAGCTGGGACTGGGCTGAACTGGTTGTAGACTGTCCATTGGGAAACAAGTAATGAGTCTCTTTGGTAATGCAATACAGGGTACAATATTCCTTTTTAATCCAGTAGAGCCCAAACACCTGCAAAGGGTAATTCTATTCGCTGGTAACCTTCAAAACAGGGAGAAGAGCATATTTCTGTTTGGGTTCCTTATGAGATACTGTCTTTAGTGTGCAAAAGGATTTTCAGAAACCCGGTGTTGAGTGGCCAGGAAGATTAGGGAGCAAGATGCTCTGCCTCTCCTACCTGCAAAGTGCAAAAGCACAGGGAGGAGGAAAAAGGTTGGTTGGTTTAACTTCAGTCTCTGTTCCAGCAAGGCTACGACCTGGGGACTCTTGTGTCCTGTTGTTGCCCTGTATGCACTCACTTTGACTTGAATATTTGGGAAGTCACAGCTTTGATACCAGAGAGCTTTGTGAGGGAGATTCCCTCACTCCCAAAGCAGGATTTTGACTGGGAGCTGTTTAAATAAAAATGTCTTGCTATTTGCATGTAGATAAAGCAGCGTAAGGCATGACAGCAGCTATTGTATGAATGGGGTTGGCTCGTGAGGAAGAGGATTGTGGCTGTAGTTATGGGCAAATTCCTTCAGAAAATGTCTCCTGGGTGTTGGGAGGTCCTGGAGATTCCAGGAGCCACTAACCCAATCCCTGTGTTGCTGGGATGGCACCACAAACTGGACTGAGATGGTGTTAGCAGTAGTAGTGAGTTGTGGCTGCTCTTCTTGCCAGGGGTTCACCTCTAGCTGCCCATGAGCATGTGGAGGTGGAGATGATGAAGGCTTTGGCCACCTCTTGCTTGAACATAGAGTCCCACTTTGCCATTGCATTGAGAGCTGCAGGGTGGCAGTAGGCTACAATGGTACCAGGAACATTATGCAAAAAACCCCGCAGAACTCCTCACAGATACATCAAATTTCCATTATATGTCAAAAAAACTTCCAAAGGAAAATAAAAAATCAATTGTGGACCATCTAGTTCTCAGCACCTCAGAAGTTCAAGTTGGTGTTGGGTGTTTTTCTGAACGTAGAGAGAGCGCCAGGCTGATTTTAACTGGATACTGAAATAAAATGGTTTTGTGCTGAGAAAAGCCTGCTTAAAATAAGGGAAGGAAAGTCTGAAGTGAATTTCAAATTTCTTATTTTAAGTTTAATGCTGTCTTTAGATGACTGGGCCATTGGCTGGAGAAATCCTGGGCTTTGTTTAGCTATTTTTCTTGGCAGCACTTTGACCTGTAGGTCTCTCCTGGTCTTGACCTTAGCTCTTTTTCAGTGAGACAGCCTTGGAGGAATGCTGCAATTTGCAGGCTCTTAATCCCAATACATCAAATGCCAGTCTTGCATACGCTGAAGTACTGACCCCTGTTGTCCCAGCCAGTGCTTGTCTGCACTGCTCCGTGGCTTCAAGTCTCCTTCTTCGATAATGTTGAAGGACACCAGTAAGCTTGTCTCTCCCTGGGAGGATGTGGTGTTGGACCCTCTCCTCTGGACCCAGTACCCAGGCAGCTCTTGCTGGCCTGGTCCTGCTCGGTGGTGGCATGGGAGGGATCTCGCAGACAGGCTCTGGCTCCGGTGCAGCCCATTGAGGTCCACCAGGAGGGTGCCTCCCATCAGCTTGTGGTTTTGGGTGGAGGAGAACTTTCCCGCTGTCCCTGTTGCCATGCGGAGTACCATTTTCCTTCCCACCAGTTCATTTGGCACCCAATCTGGAGTCTGTTAGCTCCCAAAGTATGGGTGGAGGGACTGCGGGAGAAGACCTACACAGATTAAATTCCCACTTGGTGCCATCCCTGCCTCCTCTGCCGAAAGCTGGAACCCGAGAGTGTTCCTTCTCCTCAAAGTCGGGCTAGGAGCTAATGCAGAGGAGAGATGTATGCGGTCGTTTATCCTCCTCATCGACAGATGGGATCCGACAGCTTCTTCCCTTATGCAGTCACAGACTCCACAGCTTGCATCTTTTCCCCTTTTCTGCCAGGAATAACTTTGGGGGGGGGGTGTGTTAAAAAATGTTTCATTAATGCTTCTAGAAATGTTGTTTTGTGTGTGAATTGCAGGAACTATTTAGAGTAACTTCTTACATGAACCTTGCGAAATGGGAATAATTTTGCTGTGTGCAAATTTCACAGCCTTTTACTGTTCTGGTGGGTTTCTTTGGTGTTTGGTGTGGTTTTTTGTTTTGGGTTTTTTTTTTTTTTTTTTTTTTTTTTAGCTTTTTCTTTTTAAAGTTATGTTCCCAGGCCTTAGAAACCCAGTGTCTTTTTGTGCCAGGTGAATTATGAATCAGCCTTGAACTCCCTTCATAGCGCTGAGTATTAATGGGTCCGTATTGCAGAGGGTTAGTGACTTAACCAGTGGGTTGAGCAGAGAGCAAAGAGGGGACTTGAGGTCTCCAAGTGTTTAAGGCAGGGCACTATATTCTTTCCCTGCTAGACAGATGGGAGACAGTGAGGCCCATGGACCTTGGAGAAATTAATGGGGCCCTCTGAAAAAACATCCTGCTTGGAAATGAAATGTTAGCTGCACAGACGTGTGCTCTGTGTGGCTGCCTTTATTTTTATTGGCCCCTCATCCGTTAAAGTTGTCACCTCCTGCCGTCATCCCAGCTTTCTGCGTTGGGAGAAGGTTTGGTGGTAGACCCCTTCCATGAAGTATGGGGATACTCACCAGTTGTGCTGTCTGCATCTTGTTTTAATGGGGGTTGTTAACCAATTATCAGCTTAACTGAAGATACTTGCTGAAAATTTAATTAAAACTGATTATGCGAAGTGTGCTTTTTCTTGGATGGGGAGCTTCAGTCTACCATAAGGTGGAAGACTGCTTGCTCAGGAGCAAAGAGCATAGGCTCCGGGGGCAGGCAGCTGGCTTGGATGTGTAATTGAAATGGTGGGTAGCTATCAATGGTGGCCAACGGCCCTCAGTTTGCAGGACCTCTTGCTATGGCTGGTGTTTTCCACGGAGTTAGGGAGAGACTAACAGAGCTGCAAGCTCTGATCTGGTTATGGCTGGTGCTCAACTCAATGTCCCCACGTGAGATCTGGGGGTGTCACGTCTGACCCCCCGGCAGCCAGAGGGGCTGCAGCTGAGCCAGTCTGGGCCACGTCTGCAGGGTTTATTGACTTGGGCAAGAGAAGCAGAGTCTTCTTTGTCCTGCAACTTGCTGGACTTGGACTTCTGATAGATATAGTGAGGAGTCAGGATGGATCCTGCTGCAAGGCTGCATTTGGCTGAATGGGGCCATGTATTTTGTCTAAAGGTTTTGTTAACAGATTTAGTGCTTCTGAAAGATGCTTTGAAAGGAGTGCTGTGCAGGCACCTCTCTTTAGATGCTCAAATACAAGCGTGGCAAAGAAAACCATGTCTGTCTGTCCCCAGCAGAAGGAGGGCTGCTCCATGGACATGACTGCATGTGACCACCCATTGTGTTGGCCTCTGTTCTTGCAGAAAGCAAAATACTGTGCTGATAACTCTTTGTTTATTCTGCTAAGTGCTTTTGCCTGCTAAAGAGAGGCGTGACAGTGTAGCAGATGTCTGATATTATTTTCCTCTTAAGCCCTTCTTAAATATTTTGCGCTGGTCAGTTTTTGTTGATCCCCCCCCCCCCAACTTTTTCTGTGAGTTACCTGCAGATCCTGGGTTTCTGGAGAAAGATACGTTGGATAATGTTGCAATCCCTCTTGTCCCCAACACCCTGAGACTCCTTCCTACCTCTCAAACCAACCCTGCTAGCTTCAGGTTTTGACTTGCATTATTTATTGCTCTCCTCTTTACAGCAGCCCCTCTGGTAAAGCCAAACCTCGTCTTGTTGAGCTTGGCTCCTTGGCAAGTCTGAATCTTACAAATTTTTCCAGGTTCAGAAGAAAAACAAGCGTTTGAGGGTTTACAATTGAATTAAAAGCCAAAAAGAAACACAGCATTTCATTTTGGATAATCAATAGATTTTTTGATAGAACAATAGCACTGATATTTTTGTTTATATTTAGTAATAAGTACTGTCACTGAAATGCTTCTTTGAAATATAATTTTAATTGAATTTGAAGCAAAAGACATTTCAAGATGAGGAAAACTGAGCTGCTAGGCTCAGAAATATTGCAGTTAGACATTTTGATTTTGCAGAATTAAAACATTTTGGTGTGAAGAGCCTTCAACGTGAAGGAGTCAGGAGTGATTTGAGAAGTATTTTGATGTTACTGAATCTGCATTTCTCCCTGGTTATATACATAGTATGTATGGTAGTGGAACATTTTTTACCTGCTTCCACAGTAAATGAGAAGGTAGCACAGTCCTTTAGTGAGAAGCCTTAGAATTTAAATAGGCAAACTGGCAAGTTATTTCATGTCTGGATACTTTTGCCTGCCAGCAAAAGAGTAATTTTTCACTCGCCCAGCTCAGTCTTTGGCCAAGCCAAGAAGTGAAGCTGGGTCTTCCGAGTCCTTGTCCCGTGTCCCACGACAAGATCCCTGTCTTTTCTCTTTGTTTGTGGTTTGTGATTAATTGCCCAAGTCTCCTGATATTATTTCTGTTCTGCTCCCTGACTGTATGATTTGAAACTTTATAAACAGGCCATAGCAAATGCATGCGACATACAAAAATACGGGTATTCATCAAAGTAGCACAGCTGCTTCTGAAACAATGGTGCTAAGGAAGCCCATTCATACTAATTACAGCAGCACAAAGAATTGTGTCCCTAAATTTGCTGGCAGGTCCAAAAAATGTTTTGGCTTGACCTGAAACAGTCTCTTTTGGGGAAGAAGTTTTTGGCAAGTTGAAACATTTTAGTTTCACTCTAGATGAAGCATTTGGTTTTGAAGCTAAGGATTTGCTTTAAGTAGAAATTAAGAATTAGAAGATGGAAACATTTCTTTTTAAGTTGAAGTGGAGTATTTTTTATTTTTTTAAGGAAAAAAAGTCTTTCTCTTACCACTAACACTTTGATAAAAAGGAATAAGTGGGTGACCTGTTTTAATAGGGCTGGAATGGTATTTTTGGCAACCTCCTCTCCCAAATCTGACCTCTTCAGCTGCTGAAGGATTGCCTGACCCTTCGGCAAGCGCCCAGGAAAAATACCCCACCTGGGGGTCTGAAGCCTGAGGTCCAGGCGACCCGTCGCTGCTCTGCTTTGCTTCCAGCCTGATGTGCTGAGCAGGTAACCCTGGTAAAGCCTGGTAGCTCCTCGCATGGTGCTGCTTACTGGGGGGAGAGAATGGGGGAAATTCCTCTCCTAAATGTTGCTGAGTCCAAAAAGAAGGTGTAATTACACTCCGTGTACTGGTATTTCCATGCACTCCTCTGATGGCACTCCAACCACACAATAATATTTTCCTTTCTGAAAATAGCATGCTGATTTAGTAAAATCCTTTAATGTTTAGAAAATTTAATGTTTAATGCATAATTAAGGTATCCAGTCAATTCCCCCTTTTGCCTTGTAATTATTGTTTGTTCATTATCACCCCGAATGACTTCCGCCACCCACTCAAGCTTAACTTTGCCCCACCAATCTGTCAAAATAAAAACACGTATCAACATTGCAAAGTGCTATTACGACAGAGGGAACAAACTTCCTTTTTCTCTCAGATGAATCAATTTTCAACATAATTTCACAGTCGTGCAGTAGGTAGAACGATTTCCTGCTGCACAATCTCTGCCTGCCTTTCTCTTCAAAATCTTACCTGCTCAGACCTCCAAGTTCATCGTTGTGTCTCRGGTACCTAAAACAGCCCCAAAGAACTGTTGCATTTCATAACATCCAACATCATATCAGTAAAGACCGTTCCTAAAGCTGCTTGGGAGCTGGGGCAGTAAAAGGTTAGCAGCCTCACTCCGGACACCTGAATTCAGGTGGAAAAGCAAAATGTTTCCAGCCCACAGCAACTTTGCTGACTTCACCAGGAGCTGCTYTGTTTATGCAATATGGGGCTCACCGTAGTCCACGTAAGTCGCTGGGAAAACTGCATTTCACGTTGTTTTAGTCCCTGCTTTTATTAAGCAGCCATTTGGATGACATATGGAAATTAATGTTATATTCCTGTATGTCCGCGAAGACAGTTACAGAACTATTTTAAACTCTAATACTTGTACTAATCCTCCTAAAACTCACCAAGGGGCACTAACTCTTCTCCAGCAGCAGAGGAAAACTCAGTCTGGTCTTCAGGGGGATATTTCTGGATAGGAAGATATTTGCCAGAATAACCCATTCAGTTTGCTCTGGTTCTGCTCTTATCTCAAGATGCTCTGCCCCTCTTGCCAGTATCCTGCTGATTCCTTTGGCTTGCGGTACCCACAACCTTGCCCTAGCAAGTCCCAGGACTTGGCGAATGCCTTGAGCTGCTCATGGCTCTGGCAAGCACCAGCAGATGTGTTGCAGATCTGTTCCAACACACATCTGTGTGGGGCTGTCCCTATAGCGGCCGTTTCAAAATCTGGGATGCTGCTGCTTGTGCATGCCCTGCATGTTGCTCCAGGTGTTTCCAGTTCCTGGGCTGCACGTACCTACCCACTGCACAAAGGTCTCCTGAGCACATCAGCTAACCAGCAGCACCTCTTCTCTCTTAAGAAAGACTTTCTTCCGACTATTTATGGTACAGAGAAGCCATAAAGACTGGGTTAACAGCTGGCATTGTGGATGGGCCATCCAAGTTGCCAACGGAGATGCAAAAGCACCACTGAAAGCCCTGAGATTGATTTCTTCAGGAGCTTTTGCAGAGAGGCCAGAGGCAGTGTGCCAACATCTCCCGGGATGGCTCTTGTCTGGGGTATTACTGAGGATTCCTGTTCATGAAACCCTTGTTCTAACCCGCTGGAGTATTTTGCATGCTGCGGGATGTCTGTGGAAGGATCTGTACCATGCTTCAGGCACAGCCTGCCCCGAGGGCTGGCATGTCACAATAATGTAATGTCTCAGCTTGATCCAGCTGGTGGGTGGGTAGGGAAGGAGCTCTGCTCCCCACGCAGCTCCGTTCAGGAAGAGTCTTTCTGCTGGGATGCCAACCCTCCTCAGGCTCAGGTAATCCAGGGGAAGGGCATCTTTGGCATTTTGGCTGTTTTTTTTTCTTTGACATCTTCTGCCACCCCACATCATCTCTAGGCCTCCCTTGGGAAGTTGCTGAACCTGTGATGGGATGCAATATGTTGGTCATATGCTCAAAGGAGCCTCTGCCCCCGTAACTGTGCTGCAGCCCAGCCCTGGGGCACACGGACCTGCGTCCATCGTCCGTGGAGTCCTGGAGGGGAGCACGCCTCGCGGTTCAGACAAATTTCTTTRGGTCAAAGGAGCGAGATTGCTTCATCTCCTGGGTGAGGGCACTTCCTTGGTGGCATGCACTCAGAGACGTGTGTGCCTCGTTCTGCGGCTGTGCTGCGGGCAGCTCCGCTGGCCGGCATGCGATGATTATTACCTTGCACTTCTGCACTGCAGTGTAGTGCTGACTGCAATTTATCAGGCTATTCCCTGTGGACTGGATTTGACCTGAACGCTAGAGTGTCTCCGTGCTTCCAACCAGCTCCACTCACGTGGTGCCCATGCTGGCTTTCCTGGAAGGCAGGCTGATCTGGCGGGAACTGCCTGACACATTGCCATCAATGCATAAGAACCTTTTATTTAGAAAAAAAAAAAAAAAAAAAAGAAAAAAAGAAACAGAAAAAACAGCCTTCTACCCACGATCCCATGGTAACCCTAGCAATATGGGCATTAATGTCCAGAGAGCTTTCTCCTCTGGATGTGGGGGGCAGTTAATGGATTTAGATTATTTGTGGTTATCTGGATTTCAGATTGACACCATAAATATTCAAACTCTGAACCTGGCTGGATGCAGCCGCTGTTGACTTTTGTATGACCTAGCTGGAAACTTTAAATCAGCTGTTGACTTGACTTTCAAGGGAGTGAAATACTCCAAATCCACTAGATAGCATCTCCTTGGTGTTTTATTACCTCCTGAGAACCTCACTTTGGTAGGGACCCAACTCCAGCCTCCTTTCAGAAAGCAGAGCTTTGTTAGCCTTGCAAAGTCATTAAACCTGCCATGTGGGAATAGGGGTGTCATACCTTGTGGCAACACACAGGGCTTATTATATAAAACATACATGATTAATATACAAGCGAAATGAGTCCAGATGCAAGCCTAGCATCGTGTTATTAATAGGCTAACATAGATCTCTATCAATGGTGCTCTCTGTTCGCTAGATCACACTGGATGCTGCGTTTTGGGTGGGAGGTTTTGGTTTTGTTTTTTTTAAAGCGTTTCTTTGCATTTTGAGATAGGTATTATAGGGCTTCTCTGCAGGTACTGAATATGTTTCGCTCCTGATGCGGTGTGCTGTCATTCTGGTCAACAACCCAGGGCTGGTTTGTAAAGTGCTGAGTAAGTCAGAAGTGAAGCACCGCAAGCAGCCGTGAGGACGGTTAGGGCCAGCGGTGCCACGCCAGCGACCGCGGATTGCTGTGCCGGCAAAAGGCGCTCTCTTGTCCAGCGACTGAGAGCAGAGCAGCCCTACAATGCCAGATTCATCATAGCAAGTGGCCTGTGTTGAGGGCCACTGTCAGCTTAATGGATGTCACAGCAGCCACAGTGTCAATAAAGGTTACGGCCTTTGCTGAAGAAAGAGATGCAAACACCATTTAAGTAATTGCGTGGTGGGGGAAGCAGCAATGACGTATCTGGCTGCTTGATGTGTGCATCCTCCTCTGAAGAGCTGGACAGTGCATCCAGAGACGAYGCTCTGAAAAGTCAGAGGGGTACAAAAGTTGGGGCCAGAGGTTTTGCTGGAGTAGACCTGTTGAGAAGGGGACCTGCAGTGTGGCTGGAGTCAAGACCTCCAGCGCTCTGTARCTCCATGGGAGATACTGGAGAGCTCTTTGCCTCTTCTTTCCTTGGTCACCTTGGCCCACCTTTCCAAAGACGTTGCTGAATTCAATTGCCCAGCTTTCAGGCTGGTCTGGTTTCCCAGCACTGCGGGGCACTCAAATACTGACAGTCATGTGGTGTGAAGGGTTCTCAGGTCCACACTGAAGTGGCCCAAGGTAGGAGCTGTTTTTGAAAATGCAGGGGCTGGCAAGTCCAGGCTGACAGCTTTTAGACTCATTGGTTTGATGGTCTAGTCCTCTAATGTAATGTTTTGTTAGGTCCAGCAGATTTCTGTTCCAAATTCCCTGGGGAGCTCTCCAAAACGACTGTTCAATGAATAGCTTTTCCCTGCAGCCAAGTGAGAGAGGAGCTGGCAATAGAAAGATTTTGGCAAACTGGCCTGACAAAGACTTGGAAAGGCTCTTGGTCCAACCTTACAGATTATCTCACACCTCCTTCACTCATCTGGCTGGTACTGAAAGCGAATCACAGGCAAATGGTTGGGTCTTCTAGTGGCCAGGGACGCCTGCTCTAGGTCTTCATTTCAACTCCACCTCTCTTGTGAAGCCACTTCTTCCTGCAGTTCCTGTTCTTGATGCATTGAGATCCCTCTCTGCAGAAGCCCTCAGAGATGTGTGCTCTCCTGGAGACCACGCACAGGGATTTGGAGGTCCTGGCATGGCCGTAGCTATCCTCTCATGTCTCCAGCCCCCATGGTGTCTTGTCCCCCAGCCTGCAGGCAGGCAGTGGGCTCGCTCTTGTAGTGATGTCTTCCTCCAAGCTCACTCTTGGTTATGAAGATGTCTGGACTCTCTGATACAGATTCTTATGCCTTGTGCTTTTAATATCATGTATGAGTTGCTATCTGCTGACTAAGATTAATAGAATATGTAAAACAATAGGTGCTAAGAATTAATACAAGGCTTTGTAATACAAGATGACTTTTATTCTAGTTTGAATACTTCACACAGCGGCTATAAGTACATTAGTTTTATTGATCTATATTCATAGAATTATTTAAATGTACCCTCTGGTGCTGAGTGTCAGGGATTTTCCAATGCTTGCCACTATGCATTTTTCATTAGAGGCTAGTGAAGGCAGATCCAAACTTTGACTGCCCAGGCAAGATTAATTTCATCTTGACAGCCACAGCCAAACACAAGCAGAGTGTATTTTGAGAGCTGACCACTAACCATGGTCTCACACCAYGTACCCCGGAGCGGTTTCCCGGGCTCCCTCCTTCGGTCTGTCCTGCAGCGTCAGCGTTTCAGCGCTGCCAGGGTATGCTGGCTACCCAACATCCTGGCTCCACCAAAGCTTTTCTTCTGCATTTTGTTTTAAAGAATGAAAATGATCTGTTCCTATATATAGCTGAAACTCTTATGCTAAAACCCTGTCTGTACTGTGCATACTAAACCTGGCCTGATCTTTCAAGGTCAGATTTCTGGCAGGTGCCAACTGTCTGTAGCTGGTACAATGTTTCTTCCATCCAAGTGTGACTGGATTGTCTTTTACTTCATCAGATTTTTTCCACTTTTCTTGCCCTTCTTTAGTGAGGGATTAAAAAAAAAAAAAAAAAAAAAAAAAGGAAAAAATGCCAGCAACTTCATTTCTAGTGAAAAGAGCATTCTCAAGTTTTTCTTTTAATGGTGTTTGATTGTAGTCACTGGCTAAAGGAAACTGAACTTTTTTAGTTTACAGGGAACTTGGGACGAAAAGAATTCCACTTCCCAGAGAAAAATGAAAATGTGATGGTTTTCAGTGTTTAGAAGTGAGGCAAGTGGCTAGGCAAGAAAGGCAGCTTTCCCACAGGTTTGTCTTGAGGTTGGGTGAGGGCTGGGAGCTCTCGTAGCCCCCCTTTCCTGCACTGGGTTGCTTGTTGAAGTCACAGGCAGTCTCTGGTGTAAGAGGTTGAGCTCACGCTGCAGCCTTTGCTCAAGGGAGGACACTAAGGAGGTGTCTGTCCTTTAGCTGACAGCCCACTGAAACTAAAACTATCTGAGTTTTCTGTCTCTCTGCTAAATTGGGTTAAAATTAGCTGACAGGTTCCAAAGTGATTGGAACACACAAGCCTACAGTGTAATTGCATAAGCCACTTTCCTTGGGAACCAAGCTGAAAAGCATCAGTATGTTTTACAGCGCTTATTATAACAATCATTTTGTATCTAGTTCAATGTTCGTGGTGCAATCTGGACACGAACTTCAGGAACGCTGGAGGGGTACATAGCTGATGGGCCTCTTTGGGAGGACGTATGTGGATGTGCGCGTGCTGCAGCAGAAAAGCCTTTGGGATTTGGGAGCCCGGCCCTGCAGAGATGCTCTTGTCAATCCTGCTGATGCGGCTGTACCTGTTGTTACCTAAAGCCTCTTCTGAATCTGGCTTTGGTCCCTGTGTTGCGTCCTTGGGGGTGGAGGAAGAAGCTATCAGGGGATGCTGTTGCCTCTCTGCCATGTTGTCCTAGGGCTGCCGGTTCCCCACAGGAGGATTATGTCTCCAGCTCGTATCCTTTCAGGATCAGGGTGTGGGATCTCCTCTGGGCCTTACAGCAGGGAAGCGCTGCCTGGTTCCTTTGCCCAGACTCAGTCGAAGATGGCTGCAACGCTGTCCCTGGAGGCTGCTGTGCCTCTGGGGTCGAGCAGCGGCATGGTTGCCTCTAGCCTTGCTGTGCAGGCAGCCCTCGGGTACGGCTGCTCCCCCCAAGCATGTCCCGTGCTCCAGAGCAGGCTCAGAGCCACATAGGGCTCTATGCTGTGTAGGGAGATTGCCTCCAGTGGCTCCCCCCACTGCTCTGTGGGGACTTGGAGGAGGATCTGTGCTTTTATTTTTTATTTATTTGTTTCTTAATAAATGGAGGTGGTAGACTGGAAAGGGGCCCTGGCATCACCTTCTCTCYGTCGCTCAGCATCCTCCCCGCAGCAGGGCTGGAGGGTGGGTTGGGGCCGGGAGCTGGAGCTGGGCTGAGCATCGCTTTCCTGGTCCAGAGCCCTACCTTTGCCTTGTGTGGGGACAGCTGACGTGGGACCCTGTATCCCAGCACTCAGACCTTGCCTTGTGCTCCGAGAAGGCAGCTTTGGTAGCGGGTTCGTGAACTTTGCTATGTTTTATAGCCACTAGAGGGGGGTCAGAGACTGCTGGCTTGGGCTGCCTGCAGCCAGGCTGCCCGGGCTGGGGGTAGCGCAGGGCAGCCCAGGTGGGGGGCCTTGGGCTGAGCCCCATGGTGTGCAGCCTGGCCTTTCCTTGCCTTGAGCATGTTTTCAGCATCTTTCCCAGCCTCAGTGGGAATTCCTTTGGGAAGGTCAGTGCTGCAAGCCAGGACGTGCTGTCTGCATCTACTCTGCTTTCCCCACCATGGGAATGAGGATGCATGGGCAGGGAACACTGGCTTAGCAGGGAGTCAAGCTGGGGAGTCCTTCTAGCCCACGGTGGATTTATCAGCTCAGCTCCAGTAGCACTTTGTAACTTGGGAGCCAACTGGTGTCACCCAAAGATAGCCGTCTTGCTGGCACACAAGCTTGAAACCACCTGAGGCAGCTCTGTGCAAGACCCCATCGGGTCTTCTGGCTCTGGGGTGGAAATGCTCCCCTTCATGCCATGCTCCTGCAGACCCTGGCAGGGAGCATGCCCTTTGGTTCATGTGAGGTGGCTGCAAAGTGACGGTGGGGGAAGGACTCTGTGTGTCCAGCCCAGGGTGCGTGGCATCGGTTGTTGGCAAAGGGGAGGCACTGAGAACTGCCGAGGAACATCAGGCCATTGGGATCGCTGGCGCTGGAGCAATTTCAGCTGGCCAGGAGCAAGTCTGTTTATTGTCTCTGAAACCAGGCATTCGAGGTGCTGAATTTCCTTTGCAAAGCGCAGAGCACTATTTTATGCCAAGATGAGGAGAGATTTTCAGAACACTTTTATAGCTCATTGTTTTCCCTCATGGGCCCCTATATATGATTTTTCTAAAGGGGAGGAAGTGCTGGGTTTTCCATTTCTAGGTGCTGCTCTCCAAACTCTGAGCGACATGAGTTATAACACTTGCTAACTTCTCACAGATGCCTTGGCAAGACTCAGTCAACTTCTGAAGAGGGAGAAAAGGACGAAGAGAGTATACGATTGTCCTTAGCAGAGCCTGGCACAGCACCGAGAGGATTTTTCTTCCTGGGAGAAATACACGTCTGCTGCCATTGCATGGTGGATGTTCCTGGTGATTCTGGAGCAGGATTCAAAAGCAGGTATCTTGATGGCATCAAACCAATCCTCTAAGGTCCCCCGTACTTGTTGGTGAGAGCACCCAGCCCTTACACATCATGAGAGTAGTCTGTTCTCTGTGTCACTGGGAAGTGATGGGGACTGGTTGCATTAATGGATGGGAAGGATTTGGCCTCCCCACAGCTCCGGGATCGTTTTAAGTGCAAGGCTGTGGATTATAAATTATACAGCATTTATAATCAGGAAAACATCTGCTGGGTGCTCTTTCCAGTGGACGGGGCCAGCCGAAGGCTCCAGGACACGATGCGTAGGGGTTGCACCAATCGCCACCTGTCTGCTCCTATAATCAAGTTGATTTTTTATGATCTTGACATCAGCTTTCAAGATGCATGATCTATGTGTTTATTTAGCTGTCTTTCCTGGCGTCCCTTAGTTTTGAACTCCTGTAAATCCTCCCACAGTTGGATTTCTGCACTTTTCAGAGATTACGTTTCCTGACAGTACATTTCTCCTTCCCCCTCACTTCGGTGACAGCTCAGGCAAGGCTCCAGGGACCGAAGTGTTCAAACCTGGCTCTGGAAAGCTGAGCTCTGACAGAGAGCGGGTCTAACTTTCCAGGGGCCACGCAACTGGTACTAGCGTAAGCAGGAGAGGTGACCCAAACATGCTGCTTTGAGGCTGGAGGTCCCCTCCAGGTTCAAAATCTTGTCCAGGGGCTGTGCCATCCTCCAGGACTTGGCAGCTGGACCGTGCGATGGTCTCCATGAGGGGGACCTGCTCAGGTCCTGTCTCCAGGCCAGGAAGGTGAGTGGAGTCGATGTGGCCAGAACAGCAACTTTTTGTTAAAAAGCCCAAATTCTGGCTGCTGGGGAGTGAGATTTTTGCAGCTCTGTTTGTTTGGGTCCCAGTGGCCCTTGCTCACTGATGCTCTCGTCTCAACGGGAGTTAACCCATGCAAGTTCTTCCTGGGGATCCCAGCTCAAATGATTCCCAGAAAGACCCCATTATAAATGCCCTCATTTTTCACAAAACCATGTCTTCTTTTGTTCTCTTCTTTTGGGGAAGTACAGCTAGTGCTGAACTCCACTGGCTTCCAGATGTGTACAGATGGACAAATACTTGCATACTACTAGGAAAGAATATGCAGCAGCCTTTGCTTTTTGTGCTTTTTCCTATCGGTAAAGCAGGGATTGTTGAGAAGAGCTACAGCCAAGAAACCTATCAACTCTATGGGACGCTTCCTACAACCTGTAGCCTCTGACTCCAGCAGCTGGGGGTACATCTCCATAGAATAGCTGTGTGAGTGGGAAGACTTAACGTGGGCTGATCTGGCTATCCAGGTGGGGTTTGCAACCACCCTCCCTTTCCCAGCTGGTCCTAGCACCCTTTGCTTACTCCTTGTCCACTTTTGCCCCCTCTGGCCTTTTTTTCATCCCCCTCGCAGGGCTCTTCTGCCTGGCCCTCACCCCTCCTGCTGCCTGCCCCAGTCGCTCCTTTCCCTGCTCTGATAAGGAGAAGGGGAAACTTCCAAGATCCTGAGCCATCCTGGCTCTGCCCCATGTGGTGCCTATGCCCCTTGATCCCTGCCTCTCTCCCCAGACTTCCCAGCCACCRGTGACCCGTGAATTCATTTTTTTTACAGTATTAATACCTCTAGAAGGAGCTTTCTGCTTGACTGCATGCTGAGGCCTTCCCCATCTCTTGGAGAGGATCCCTGACTCCAGCAGGTACCATGCCTGATATTTTTCCAAAGCCAATGTGGACTTGTCCCTGGTACAAGTTCATATTTGAGGTCCTTGCACTCGTGCTTAGYTCAAGTGGCATTCCCACCCGCTGCTAAACCTGCTTCTGAGCTCCTCTGCTGCCTGCAGCAGCACTCAGAGGTGTCCAGTTAAAATGGATTTAAAACTTAGGTGTATGTCAGGGCATAATTTCCCAGCTCTGTTACCAGGGCCCAGTGGTAACCCCTGTTTCACTCGCCCCGCAGTGGGGATGATGCTGCCTCCCTCTGTGGTGCAATTTTAAGCGTCCAAGAGGGACAAAGCTCTTGGTCAGGGTCCAGTTTTCCATGGGGTTGGRCTAAAACCTTCTAGTTTTCACCCGCTAAGGATCTGGCTGGGCAGCTGAACATGTAGATAGGTGGCAACCCACCTGTATCCATATGACAAGCAGATACATTAGGCATCCATCACAACAGCGCTTAGGTGGAAGATGCTCTTGCTGTACCCTCACGCTGCGACCTGGCAGCAGCATGCTTTGTGGGGCCGTGACTGAGAAACCCCTGGACACTGCGAGGGAGGCAGAGAGCATGGCCTAGCCGACATCTCGGTGCTGGCTTCTCCTCCCCATCCTTCCCCATGTGGTCCTCTCTGTCAGGTCCTTTCTGCCAGGTCCTCTCAGCCATCCTTGTCCAGTTCAGCAGAGGGGGTGAGAAGACTTAATGACTTAACACAGGATGATATACCCCTCTGTGTAACGAGATGTAAAAGGATCTCTTTCACTCTAGGCTGGAGGCTTGCCTTTATGGGCATCTCAAAGCCTTGGCCTTGAATGGAAACCTGTCTCCTGCTAGCAGAAGATTGGATACACCTCATCATCACTTGTGCATATTTTCGCCTGTCAGGCAATCACAGGAAAACGGATGAAGAAAGATTGATCTGTAGGTCTTAATTTTATGGGCTTGTGTGGAATCCACCTCCCATCAATTTACCAACGGCGGTTAGAAGAGCCAACGTCCTTATCATTCCCCTCATCGTGGCTGGGAATAATCTGCCAAATGAGCTATCCCTTTATAAGGGTGTTATCATGTAGAAGAGTGAAGTGGATTTGCACCTCTGATGGCTCTGTGGTTATTTATATTGCGTTAGTGCCTAGCTGAAGCCTGGGTCTTGTTGCGTTGCTTCTGGGGAGAGAGATCTCCCTCTGCAAAATTGCTCCAGGTGGGGCAGGGAATGGAAATGCCCTGGGAGCAAACAGGTTTCATGGTGAGGCAGCTGCAGGTTCAGAGCATGGGGGTCTTTGCCTCTGGGTAGCTGCCGACCCCTCCATGCCAGGCTGCTTCTCCACAGTCACATATAGTTGGAGTCGCCTTTGCCCTTATAGGGCTGCTTGAACTACACAAAGGCTGTTCTTGTGGTACTGCCTGCTTTGCTTGCATGCGGTCCTTTTGAAAGTGAGTTAGATGGAGCTTGAYCCCACATTGAATTCTCCATTGTCAYCCCCTCGTTTGCAGAGCGGTTCAGTGACCGCCGTGCTCGGTGCAGGGCTGGTGAGCCTTGCCCTGCCTGGCTCTCACGGTCAGCCTGTGCCTTCCCATCCCTCAGCTTGGGGTCTATCCCTGCCACCAACAGCTAGTGGCATGGCTTCCTAGTGGTGTCACAGCCAGATTTTGCCCTCAAGGTCTCATCTTTGGAGGTGGTACCCGTATTAGAAATACAATCCCTCTCTCTTCCCTCCCCCCCTTTTTTTTTTTTTTTTAAAAGTATCACAGAAGACTAAGGCACAGAGAAATAGAGCCCTTTGCCCAAGGTCACTTACCCGCTCCGGAGTCTGGAGTAAGAGAGCCCTGATTTCCTGGCTTTGTGTCACGAGTGTGAACGACTCCTTGCTCTGATGACAGCGAGGGCTTTACAGTGGGGAGGGGGCACAAAAAAGCCATATTTCAACATGCTGCTTGCTCTGTCCCCGAGTGCATCCCCTGGGGTGAGAGTGAAGTCAAGAGGCTGCTGTGAAAGGGTTATAGCCGACCTCTGATCACGTCCGATTAATGACAGCCCCAGGGAGCGAGAGCCCTTGAGCTGGCAGGAAGGAGGTGAGTCCGGAAAAGTGGCAAAGTTTTAAATGCAGCAGCCAGAGTCCGACGTAGAGCAACAGCAGGGGAAACAGCCGTGCTCGGACCCATGGCAGCAGGGCAGAAATGGAGGGGATTTCTCCATCCATCCCCAGCAGTTTGGATCCAACCCTTCAATCATCAAAATCTGCTCTGATCAGACTTGTTACTCCGAATTGGCTGGTGATGGTTTGGGGCTTTTTTTTATTTGTTTGTTCAAATTAAGCAAAAAAATTGCTGTGAGGGTGGGTTAGTGTTTAGCTACAAGCAGATGATAGCAACAGAGCACTGTCATCAAACTAGGGAAACTGAGGCAGAGCATCAGGAGGATGGGGCAAGCAGGGCCAGGACCAGGAGAAGCCCCCGCTTCTCCCTGCGCTGCCATGCATCCAGCTTTGTGCTGGACTCAGCAGAAATCTTCCCTTAACGTAATTAAAGGATGAGCAGAGACGGCTGCGAGAGGAGGCAGTTGTTTACGAGCGTGGAGGAAGGCATGCCGGGAAGATGCTCCATTCCCCTGCTCGAACCGCTGCACGGGAGCACGACCCCCGGGTGAGGATGTGTGCAGCGCTCAGATGCTCTCCAGCTCTGCTGCRAAGGGCTGAAAGCAAATTGGCTGTTAACGCAGACAGCGGCCGGCTTGACTCAACACTCCCGCACCAGAAGCGGGCTGCGGGATGGATGAGGAAACCCGTGCTCCTTCTCTAACATGTCCGAGCCTGCTTGTTAGACCTGGTCAATAGTTTGCTGTCAAAAGCAATTCTCTGTCAAACAGGCGTTGTTTTTTTCTTTTCTGCTAGAGCAGAATTTTTCTCGGAACATGTCAATTTTCAGCCAAATTTTTTGCTTTTGGTGCTTTTTTTTTTTTTTTTTTCCTTGCTTAAATAGCAGCACTGAAAACAACATGGTTGTCAGCTACTGAAGTCTGAATCTGAGGGCTCAAGCAAGCAAGGTCCTCAAGTGTATTTTTGATTTTATGTCAAAAAAAAAAAAAAAATAGTGGAATGGAAGAAGGTTTTTAAGAACTGATTGTCATGGGGGGGGAAAAACGTGTGTTAAAGGATGTCAGGAAAATTTCTGGAGGTTTGGTGTCTGTAAGCCTCTTTGCTGGTCTGTAGCTGTGAGTCTGGGAGTGGTTCGGATGGAGCAGAGTGCTCGGGGACAGGGACGGTGACATCCCTGCTGCTGTGCCCCATTCCCTCTGCAGGTTTGTGCTTGGGCCTGTTGTCTTCCGTGCTGGTTCAGCTCAATTGCCAATGTTTGCATTCAACATTAAACACAATAGCTCCTCAATATAATGGAAAGTGGGCTGTCTGGAGAAACGCGGCCTGCTGAGGGAAGCTTTGAGTAGGGTCTGTGCTCTGTCCCATGGGGCTTGGAGCAGCCAGCGTGGCTGGCGCAAGTGACGGGGACACAGCGGCTGTCCCACCCCGGAGGAAGCACAGGGACAATCTCTTCATCCTGCCCTGGCCCATTGGGTGTCCACCTGGTTCTACATGAACATCCATGGTGTCTCTGGCAGCACCATAGTTTCAAGTGTTGACACCCTGGCTCCTTGGCCTGGGAGCCACGTGTGGATGTAGCTAAGACCCACGCAAGGGATGTGAGACCACACCAGGACCCAGAGGCTGGAGGGTGCCTTGTGCTGTGAGGATACACGGAGGTGGGGGAGAGCTGGTGGGGACCAGCTGAAGAGGCCCTGTGGCCCCAGGTCCCGTACRCGTTGGCTTGGCAGGGCTTTTGGGTGTTGCCAGAGTTAATGCAGGGAGCGTGTACGCCTCTCTTGTGTGTGTTTATGCATGCAAAGAAGTGCCTGCTGGGGAAGGAATGGAAGGCTTGTGATTTATCATTGCTCTGTAATGGGTGCCTTGCTTCTAGTGAAAGAGGTCAACCTCCCTGAGAGATACCAAACCCCCTCCTTATTAACGTCCTGTTACAGCTAATGGCTTGGGGTAGGGCAAGCAGGTCTTACAAGGAAGGCATTAAAGAGCAGTGCTACTTGGAAGGGAAGCCAAAGAATTTACAGCAATATTTACATAGAGGCTCTCCCCAGAGATAAGGAGGTACACAGTCGGCTCAGCAGATAAGCAGAGCTGTGGGACGAGGCGGAGCAGGCACTGTTGGTTGTGCATCCTGAAGTTCAACAGGATCGAAAACCAGAGCCGCGTGGTGCGGGAGAGGGAGATGTGATCGGGACCACACGTACCAGCTGGGACCCAGCATCTGAGAGGGACAGACGTTGTGTTAGTTCAGTGTCTTGCAGAAAGGAATGGGGCCAGCAGCACTCCCTCACGTTCCTAGACCGGAGCCCCAAACCTGGGTTTGAAGGTATGGATTAACACAAGTTAATGAATGCAATTGCTTGTCCTAGTGAAGATGTGGAGATCTGGCCCAGGTTAATGTCCCTGGCAACCATCATCTGTCCTGTCCTCCATATGCTTTGTGAGCTGCAGGTTGACAGTTGTTTCTCCAGCGGGTCCTGCTAGTGCATCCCAGCTCTGCCTTCAAGAGCCCTGCCTTGACCCCACCTGGCCATGTCCTGGGGGAGCCCCAGGGACCCATCTGACAGGCAAAAAGAAAAAGGCAAACCTCCCCATTTCATTTGAGGTGATATATAAGTCCTTAACAAGCACGTGTCCCAGAATACAGGTTGTGCAAGAACATCTGCGCTGGGGAGCAAGCGAGAAACTTCAGCTCTTTCCTGTCCAGCTGATGTTGTGGTCAGGTCCCCCCTCCCTAATGCTTTAGCTCCAGGCTCACTTTTTCACACACCTCCCCCGTTTGCTCCAACAGACCTGTGGTGCCTCTGCACTCAATTGTCCCTCTCCTGTGCAGGCTGAAGATCCCCCAGACCATTCTCTGCCTCCTCCATCTGCTTCCTGCCAGACAGCCCAAAATCTCGCATCCACCTGCCTCGTCCAGCAAAATCTCCTGATCCAAAACCTGCTGAAGACAAAAGGAGTTTAATTTGTTTTTTCTCATCGGCAGCACCGGGCTTTGGATCTGGCTGTGTCTGCGGTAGAGAAACCAAATAAGCCCCCATGCAGCAATCCATAACGAGACAGCACAGTCTGCTCCATGCCCCCTTCCTGCATCAACCAGAAACCTCCCTGCACCTCCCATCTCGCTCCTGGCTTCTTTATGTGCTCGAATCACCCACGGCCACCACCTCATCCTGCGCTAGACCACATCTCCACTTCACCGACCTCCCCAGCCCCTAATAGCACTCGGCCACCGTCTCCGAGCACTCCATCCATCATTTGACTAGCACATTATTTATTTACCATGGGGGAGAGAAGGGAGTTGGGTTGTCTGGAGAATGTATTAAATTTTCATTTGTTCTCATTGATTTCTGGAAGGAAATTGCTGAGTTATGCCATCAGGGTGGACTAGTTACGATATGGAGAGTATCTACTAGAGGGGGGCGCCGGATGGGAAATGAGGACAGAGTTAAGGTTATTTTGAATATTAAATTAAAATTACGGTGACCATTTAGCTAAGCAACCTCATGAAATGTATCTGAGCATGTTTTCTCTGCTTCCCTTAGTCTCTGCCATAGCTGCTTGCCCAGACTCTTGCTGGTTTCTCTTGCCATATGGGACACGCGTGGTATTGCTTCCTCCTGGCTGCTGGGTGAGTAGCTCTTGCTCGCAGGTTTCTCCACCGACTCCGAAGAGCCGTGCGTGTGCGTAGGAGCAGCTGCTGGCTGGGGCTTGTTCCCCATCTGCAGGAGCTGCTCGGCCTCTTCCAGCTCATCCCATTCGGTTTGGAGACAGTTGCCTTAAGTATTTCTTTTTCAGGCATGTCTGGGTTCTCTCCCCCTGAATTTCCGCTGTGGTAGTTAGCACATTATTTATGGCAATTTTTTTCCTATTTTTTTTAGTATGTACTAATATTGTAAGTTGCACAAGAATACTGACTTTTCATGGGATTCCTTGTCAGCCAAAAGCTGCTCATTTTCCTTCCCCAGCCAGAACTGGCATCCCAGCCAAAAGTGATGATTATGGTTCAGATTTTCCATGCTTTGAAGCCCACCAAAGACTGACTTGGAGTCTCAGCTGAGGACTGGCTCACATTGCTTCATCTTAGACCGGTTTCCCAACCAAGTTAAACTAGAAGTGTTGTTTAATCCTGATCAGACACCGGGGTTGACCTAACCTGCTTTCAGAGCATGTCTTTGGTGGAAATGGTGCAACCTTCTCATGTGAACAAGATGGTGAAGCAATTGTCCTTGAGGAAAGGTCTTGTGGCTGGGAATTTTGAGGACAGACACTGTTTTCTGGGTTCAAATGGCAAGCTGTGTCCCATGACTGTGGGCTGCGGAAGGTCCCCACACCTCTGAAGAGGTCCCCTCCATCTCTGGCCCCTCTGACTCCGCTTGCTGCCTCCTGTCAGAGTAAGCCCTGAATTCAGGGAAAAGCAGCATAGAAGTGGGGTGTTTTTACTGGGGTTTTATTTTTGCAGTTTGGAGGATAATCAGGGGTCCTCAAGTTTCTGTGGGAGTTGAAAGAAAGGGCAGAGCAAACTGGCACTGTTCCCAGTCCAAAATGTTTTCACTAATTGCATGCAACCTTCCTTACAAGAGAGAGAGACTGCAAATACCACCGGCAGTTTAATTACCACTGCTGGTTCACATTGATCTTATTTATGCTGCTCCTGGTGCTGCGCGTGTGCAGTGTGTGTGTGTGTGCAAGGTAGGAGCGGGTTGTGTAGGGAATCGTGAATCGCTGGAGAGGGGGAACTAAGGAGCACGTGTGTGTTTATTTGGGGGTGTGGGGTCTTTCCAAAGAGCCCTGGCGTACTGAACAGCCGTGCCCGCAATACCCGTCGGTGGTGTGGGTGGGAAAGGTACTGCGTGAAGGTGATAACGGGTGCAGGGGACACGTGTCGGGGTGAGACTGGTTGGATTCCTGGGCCGGTTTCCCAGAGCCTGCTTGGCTTAGCCACTGCTCTGGCTTAACTCTGAGCCCCGGCGGCGGATTGCTTCCCCTTTGCTAACCTTCCCCTCCTCGAACGCAATGCGTTTCCTCCCCATCCCGAAGGGGGGGAGAAAGCGGCACGGGAGGAATCCGACATGAGCAGGCTGATGGCTGCCGTCCCAGTGCAGGCTCAGCAAATGGGGCTCGTGATGGATGAATGTGCAGGGCAAGAAGTAATAAAATGGGCCCCAGTCATGTAATCTTCCATTAAAATGAAATGCATACCAGAAATGAGGCATTTCTGCAGCTTGTACCATCTCCCACGGAAGATCATGAATAAAAGAGGCAAGTGTACTGTTGACAGATGCCGGCATGCATAAAGGACAGTTCCTATAAAGGCAAAGCCCCGGCTAACAGATGGACTAAAGATGTGAGATGCAGGAAGATTTACCAGTCTAAATAATTCAAGGGAATGTCGTATGGGGAGGCAGTGCTGGAGAGGGGAGCCGGCAGAAGGTACAGATGGAAAGGCAGGCCAGGCCTTTCCCACAAACCCATTAAGAACGTCGCTTGTCTGAGTGACAGTATGTCGCACAAGGCACCAGCAGAGATGGGTGGATTTGCCTCCAGCATTCCTTCTGCAAGGTCAGGAGAAGAGGTAGTCGCAAAGGTTGCAACTTTTCGAGGGCATGCTTTGCCTCCTGCAAGGCTGCTTTCTCCAGCCTTCCTCCTCTCCCTCCTCTGCCTCGCTGTCCCTTCGCCTACTGCTGGGGAAAACAGGAGCGCGGAGGAGGTGCTGAAGCCACGAGTGGAGGCTGGAGGTGGCAAAGGCGTTCAGCGCTCCCACTGCTCTTCTCTGCCCTGCTCAGGTCCCTGGTGGTCCTTTGGACTTTGAAGGTGCCTGGGGGCTAGTGCTGGGTGCTCTGTGCCCATGCTGCGGGGTACCTTTCACCCTGGCTGTCTGCAGGAAGGTGAGCAGGGCCAAATGCAAGGGGAGGCTTGGCACGACCCTGAAAGTTGGGTGCGTTTGTGCGGGCAAAGGGATGCCGGGTGCTGTGTGGGAGGGAAGGGGCTGCAGCGAGAGGAGCAGCTGGCACGGCGAGCAGAAGGGATGCTGGACTTGCGTTTGGGAGGGTAACAGCACCCCAAAGAGGTGACCGGGAGCTGCAGCATGGGACACAACCCTTTCAGACCTTAATGCCTGAACGCAGTCCCTCTCAGACCAGGTGGCCTTGCCGGTGCCCTCTTTGTGTTTGCAGAGATGGGCTGCTGGCATGCACAGGGCAGCTTGGCGCTGCGGGAGCACTGCACATGCAGCTCTTACAGCTGGGAAGTGGGAGCGTTCGGCTCGTCTGCAGAGCATGGGTCCCCTTGGCACGACCCTATGTGCCTGTGAGTGCAGAAAGTTGAGGGGTTGATGTTTCACACTGTGAAGGGGGCTGCCATGGCTGTCCCCTCCTGGGGGCTCGGGTCCTCCATGCATGCATCAGTCCATGGGCTCAGACACTTGATGGGGCACTTGGTGGCCTTGCAGAGCTCGGCGAGAGGACGTGGCTGCTGTGTGCTGATAGAGATGTTACCATGCCCCGACGCCAGGGTGATGGGAGCTGGAAAAATTGTGTGAATCTCCCCAGCCATCAAGATGAAGGCTGAGAAGGGCTGGCTGAGGCGTTGCAGCGTGTCTGGAGGGTCTTGGCAGCGCGGGATGCAGGGGATGAGCCGATGTAGGAAAGTGGCGCAGGGGACAGGGCATTGCGGCGGCTGAGCACGGAGCTGCTCATCACCTCTGGGGGTGCCCAGGCCCCCTCTCCCCCTGCCCCCGGGGGAGCCCGGGGTTGGCTTGGTGAACATGAGACATTTTGGGAGAAGAGGGAAGATAAAGGGCAAGATGCAGAGGGTTAGATAGAAGTCAGCGGCAGCTGCTTGGCAGAGATTGTGCGTGCTCTCCGCTCGGAGAGGACGCCTTCCCCGGGCTCGTCAGCCGTCTGCAGCATGGCGATTAATCATTGGTGTCAGAATCCCTAATCCTATTCAATGGAAAACAAACAGCGCGGCATCCAGCCCTGTGCTGAGCCCAAGCAATTAGCATGTTTACATGGACTGGGGAAGCTCAACAAAGAGTGGCCAACGGGGGCCACGGGAAATGAACCCTTGTCAGCCCCTGATGTTCGAAGTGCCCTGGGATCCCCAGGCTCTGACCCAGGCCCAAGCTTGAAATGTGGCTTGAAGCAGTTGGACGCAGCTACTKGCTACCAAAAAATGATTTTTCTTGATTAGGGCTCAGGGGCATGTGAGTGTGGGCAACCGCTGAAGTGGGGGGCCGTGCCTGATAGGGATGGTCAGCTGGTGAAATGGGGGTCTGGAGGGGATAAGGGGTTTGCTCCTGGTTCGGCTAGTAGCAAAAGTAGCAGCCAAAGCCTTTGCAATTCCAGCAAACTCAACCCTGCTGCCAGCCCCTTGTCCCCGTTCCTCCTGTCCCGCTGTGGCCCGTGCCACTGGAGCTACATCTCTCTGGCTGAAATTAGTTCGAAGTCTTGTGCTTTGGGCGAGTGCTGAGCTCTGCTGGGCTCAGCCCACCGAAGGGCAGGGCTGGGGCCGTGCAGGACCAGCATCCCTGCTGTGCAAGGGCTGTCCCTGGGGGGCTCAGGCACCTTGCGTAGACTTCAAGGAGGTTAGAGAGGTGGGTTACAAGGAGAGATGCAGGACTAAGCAGATGTCTGTCCCCTGTCGTGTCCCCAGTGGCTTGCAGTGGCTACCCCAGATGAAACTGTCTCCCAAAACCAAGAGCAACCCAATGCTTCTTCAAAGGTGATGGTGATGATCTGCTGAGGAAAAGGCCCTCTGAGCGTGGCTGTGATTTCTGCTCATAACACACGTACCTGAACCAGCTCTACACCAGCCAGCCCAGCGTCTGCGGCAGGACTTACCCAGGTGAGCTGAGCAAGTTGCTGCGACGGTGCTTGTGCTGCCACGGGACCCCACAGCCACCCAGCCCRTCCGCATGGACCCTGCGAGCTACAGCCGGCCTGGGCTGCCCTGCCTGAGCACCCCTGCCCCGTGCAGGGACCCCTGCCCTGGCAGCCCTTCCTTTCCTGGGCTTCAAACTGCCCTCGTCCTCTGGCAATCCTATTTTTTGCATTGCACAGTGCACCGTTTCTTTGGACAACTTGCACCCACGCTGTCCCCCATCCCAGGATCACTCCCAGGGCTGGGCGAACTGCATTTGGGGTGAAGTCCGAGACACTCCGGGATGCATGACGGGGCATCCCCTGTGTGGTTTATGCAGCAGAGAGGCTGAGACCCGTTCTTCCCTGCCCAGCTCCCTGGGGAAGACATTCAGACCTTGCTAAGAGGCGGTGGGGAGACCCAGGGGTCCTGTAGCACCACTGACCACACGGGTCTGCCCAGGGGGTATGAGGGGTGGGTTAGTCCCACGTTGCATTCGGCAGGCTCTGGGGTAAGCCATAATGCAGAGAGAAATGCAAGAGAGGATTATTTAACCGGGCTCTGCAAACACGATTTCAAACAGATAGCAAACAGCAAAGGGGAGCGAGACATAAGCTACATTTCTGTAGCACCTACCAGAAGCCGGGTGACAGTTTAGGTATGCTGGCAATGGGAAAAACAGAGTTTATGTTGAAGCTTCAAGTGACCTGTGGAGCTTCTGGGCTTGGGAGGGTGGAAGAGAGACAGCCCTCACAAGTACTTGATCCCTCTTGAAATGAAGGGGCTTTCCTGGATACACAGCTTTCCTGCATCCCTCCCAGAAACACATCTGATTTTGGGGGGTGGAAAAAGAGGATTGGTTCAAATAAAAATGTATTTGTATGAGAAAAATTATTTCCTTCCATGAGAAAACACRTAGTTTGAGGCAAATTTATGGCTTTGGCCTGGTCATTAATATCTGGTTGTCAAAAAGTATTGGTTTGAACAAAAATATGTTGTAATAAAAATGCATTGTTTTGAAGAAATTTATTGTCCCCATGAAAACCTATTCAATTCAGAAAGATATGTTGATTTCAATGAAAATCTATTTGTTTTAAGAGACAGAGAGAGAGAAGTTGTGCTCAGCTGAGAACCAGGGGCTTCTCTCTGTACGATTCACCCTGCAATTCTGCGGTAATTAGGATGGGGAAACCTAGAAAATCAACAAGCAGACAGTGGAGGAAGCCTGTAGGTCCTGCCTGCCCAGGGCTCTTGCCCGTGCTCAGTGATCATCCTCCCAGCTGGAGGAACGTGTCCCTGCTCCCCTAGGGTAGCGAGGGGGACGTGGTTGTCTCTGTTCCTTATGGATTGGATGGCTTCTCCCACAAGCAGCTCTCCTCACCCTGCAAACCTTATGCTCGTTCACCAACTGCACATCCCAAGAGGTGGGTGCTCGTGTGAACCCACCTCCAGCTGCTGCGTAAAGGTGCAAATCTTGCAGGTGACCTGAGGAGCGTGCAAGACGCTCATCTCCCTCTTCGTCTCTCAAGCCAGGCCAAACGTGAGCAGCAAGTACATGTGTTGAGTACCTGAAGGTGAGATAGATGTGTCCATACTGCTACTCGTAATACTTCTGCTTTGGTGTGGCAGCAGAGGGGGAACTGTGTGGCTTTGTGGTTCTGCCGGTCCCCCTCCAGCATTGGCCCGAGACGGGGCTGAGGTTTGCTATCCTGCTTAAGCCTCTTTCCCCACCAGCGGGGACCGGATGAAATTCGCTCTGAGCTTGAAAGCCATAATGCCGCCTGAGCCGGGATTATGAGAGGAGCCACTGCGGTATCACCTGAAATCCACCTCCCGGTGCCTCCTGTTTAAAACAATCAGCACATGTTTGCAGTGGGCTTTTTCTTTCATTATGCTCCAACTCTGCTATTTAATCAGCTTCTTCCTTCCTCTGTTTGTACAAGGTATCGCTAGCCCATATTAAAGGGGGGGAAGGGAAGGTGCAAGATAAAAATAAAATAAAATTTAAAAAAATCACCTGCCCAAGAAATGTCACTGCCACAGTGTTATCCCCTCCCTGCCAACACACGCTCGGGTTCTGGTGTCAATGGAAAGGTTGCCTCTGATTAATATTAATAAAGAATTAGAGCTGTGTTTGTCATGATCACCTCGTTTGGTATTGCTCTGTGTGGCAGGTGAAAGCAGAGGAAGGAAGGGAAGAGGTCTGCATGACATTCATTAATCATTTCATCAGGAAGGAGTTCAAAGCAAAGCCCTGCCTTAACAAGGGCTGCAGACAGGGATGAGGCCATGTTTATTCAGATGTTCCTCCTTACGTCTCTGACCTCCCCCCTGGTCAGCTGGGGTGGACCTCCAATGCTAAGATGCTCTTCTAAGATCCAGGGCATTCTGTCGCCAAACGTGGGCTACCTTGGTCTTGGCTAGGTCAAGGTGATGTCATATGAAAGCCTGACATAGGTCCAGCATTGGTATCTGTGTATCAGTTAAAAAGTGACTCTGGATCCTCAGAGAGCATCCTTGGTTCCTCTTCAAGTCAAGAAGCTTAAGAAACAGTGATGAGACCATCCTTTGAGAAGCTGTGTTTTTTTCAGGTGGTAACCCTTCTTCTGCATGCTGGGACGAAGAACTCCTCAGGGCAGGGACTTCTGCTTGGTCTATAGGTGAGCAGTGGCCAGGAGCTGGGAGATACTTGTGAGACATGGTGATCACTGGGAACTCTTGGAGTAAGCCCTAGGAAGTCATGTTCCATCTCCAAGACAAGGCAGCAGGGACACCACTGAACTTGAAAGAGGTATTCAGTCTCAGAGGACTCCTTGTCCTTCTGTGGGACACTTCCAAAAGATGGTTCCTCCTACCATAAAATAGGCGCCTAAGCTGGAGGACCCTAGATACTCCATTGACTAGAAGACCCTACAGATAAGCTTGACTAGAAGACCCTACAGATAAGCTTGACTAGAAGACCCTACAGATAAGCATATACTTAAACAACTATTAGATGGCTCAAGTTCAGTGGTCTAAATCCCATCTGCAGCATCTTTACAGAGCTGCTTCTGTAGTAGACCAGACCTGTCTTCAGCACATGGTGTGGTCAGGAACACGAGGATGAGTGTTGCAGGAGTTCAAGTTATGTATTTATGCAGACTGGCATATTGAGAGCAAGCGGCTCTGGCTGAGAATAGCCCCTTGCTTTGGTATCACAGTACCCAAGTCAGTCTTGGCTGATGTTAGCATAAGGGCCTAACATGGGCAATTTATCTAGACTTTTAGTGGCATTTTGTTTCTTAAACGTGTGGAGATTCCCGTAAATCTTGGCTTAGTTTAACATATCTGTGTGTGGTCAGAACTGGACTCTGCTTTTTTCCATTCTGTTTTTTCTGGATCCAAGACTAGAAAGCGATGCACACATACGTATGGCAAAAGCTCTTTGTATTAAGAATTTACATCTCAACCTTCTTCTTGCTCCCTTTTCCCCCTCCTTTGTTTTTTTTTTTTGGCGGATGCTATTTATTATTCAAATGTGGGGAGAGTCGAGCCAAGTGGTGCATTGCTCTCATTAATTATTCTCTGGGATTAAGGAATCAGTTAAAACCATATCTCCCTTAATCCTGTTTTATTAATTTTATATTCTTGGCAAAAAAAGAAGAAAAACAACAACCCCCAAACCCTCTTTACAAAGGGATCGTGCGGCTTTCTGCTGGGACCCTGAGAACAGGAGGTCTCTGGTGTTCCATGGATGCTCGTCTTTTTAATTTGATAAAATAAATTAGCACAGGATTAGAGCCTTCCTGCACAGCATAGCTCAACTGCGGTTACCACCTTAAGGGAGGCATTAAGCATTGTTTTGGTTGCACGGAGGTGAAATGCGAGCGTGCCTGCCCCTTTGCTCCTGTGAAAGAGGGAACTTTCCTCTCGGTAACAGCACAGCTCGTGTCCTCTCCTCCCCACCCGGCCACTGACAAAGGGGCTGCCTTTTGCCAGCGACAAGTTTTGTGTTGGATGAGGTGGATGCTGCCTGCTCAGATGCATGGAGCCCATTAGCTCGTTTCATACAGCAGCCAGAGGTGATAACTGTAATTAGCCTTTTCCTTTTGGGATGTTATGAAGATGTAAATGAAACGGCTTTCTCTAAGACAGCAGAGACTTGATTCCTGAGAGTGAAGGTTTGGTCTGGGAAACAGTAGAGAGAGAGAATGGGAAAATGGAAGTGGAGCTTTTGGAGGTTTCATCTCCATTGGGTGGCAGAGGTGCTCCAGCTGGTGCTGTCATCCAGGACCTTCACAATTCTTCTGGCATGAGAGATGTGGGGAAGCCAGGCTGCGAGGGAGCAACCTGTGGCTGCAATGCGGGTTTAGTGGCCTCCAGACTGCTTGTTTTATGTGACTACCAGATAAGAGAGAAAGGACAGTGGTGGTGTGTGGCTGTATGACCTGTTCCTTGGACAGAGGGGAACCCGCCCTGGATTTCCAGGAGCAAGATGGAACCAGTCCCAAAGGGGCTGAGGTTTGCAAGGCACAAGGAGCTGGACCGTGAGTGCTGGGCTCAGCCTCTCAAGGCTTGCACTGAGCAGCATGATGCAGAGACATCTGGTCCCTCAGCTAGGTGAAATTTCTTGGCTGGCTTTTGGGAAATCCATGCTATGGAGGCATTTAAACTGGAATCGGTGGGATAGTGCTCAGAGCTCTGCAGTGCAGAATATGGGACTGGTGAACTAGATTGTGTCAAAAAAGAGACCGTGATGGCTGCGTGGCCGATACGTTCTTGTCCTGCGCTTGTCTTGAAGTTGCAGATGACTGTCCTCACCCACTACTGAGTCGGGCACTGGGGATGCATTACTGTTTACCTTTAATCTTTCATTAAGTAAGGCTTTTAAAGCAGAATTGTGCCTGAAATATTGCTAAGTGTTTTCTCCCTGGAGAAGGTGTCTTGTTTGCTAATAATGACAGTGGCTTTAACATGGGTCTGCAGTGACGCCAGCTGGGCAGGGTTGCGATGGAGGGAGGTTTGTCCTATGGCATGGGAGCAGGTATTCAGTCCAC
This sequence comes from Phoebastria nigripes, assembly GCA_035582835.1. Classification (NCBI taxonomy): domain Eukaryota; kingdom Metazoa; phylum Chordata; class Aves; order Procellariiformes; family Diomedeidae; genus Phoebastria; species Phoebastria nigripes. The sequence goes on along the minus strand of JAYKAV010002442.1, from coordinate 2,728,030 downwards.
CTTCAGCTTCACTGCAAAGGGCTGCGTGGATTAGAAGGTGTTGGCAGATAAATGTCCTTATGTCCTGTCGGCTTCAGGGTCACTTCTGAAAGTGGCTCCTTCTTTTGAGAGTGTCTTGGACTCACAGAATCTCTTCTGGTCTTGCCTGACCTCACCTGAATGCCTTTGCTGCAGAATTGAGGGTCACACTAAAAGTTTCTGGGGTTGTTTTCGAGGCTCTTGTTATGGAAATTCCCACAATTTCAGTCATCTGAGCAGCGCAGAGATTTTTGCAAAAGATATTCCATTCAGTACTTATTCGTACAAGAAAGATGTGATCGGAGGCTGTGCAGACCCTACGATAACACAAATACTAGCAAAACGTCTTCAGGGCTGGATTTGTCAAAGATCCCAAATCAAGGCATTTCTATTTCCTCTGCCTTTTCTCTACCAACCAGGGATTTCTTTTCTCCCGCAACGTATCTGTTGTGGTTTTTTGTTTGTGAAAAGTCACTAGATAGCAGGGAAGTTTACTCTTATAAAAAATACATGCTTCCTTTGGAGGAAAAATATAAAGCAAATGGCTTCATTTGTTTTATTCAGTCTAGGAACAACTTCCTAACTTGCTATGCTAGGAAGAGTCAGCTCTTTCTTGTTCTTCTGTTAGCGGAGCCGGCAGGGAGCAAGAGGATGCCCCGTCCCAGGCACTGGGCACTCCCTGTGGACACAGTCTGATGTCCTGCCTGTGYTAGGGTACAAATAAGATTCAGGCAGGATTTCATCGCTTGGTAACTCTGTGCCCTATGGCAACTCACTTGGATCCAGCAAGGTGCCAGGCTGGCGCCAAGCAAATTGTGTCTTGTCTCAGCCTGAGAGCCCCAAAACTGTACAGATGGTGGGGTGGGGTGCATGGAGCAAGGGGTTGGAGGTGAGTGGTGCTCTGGTCCTAGAGAAATGTGGAGAAATCCTCCTAGTGATGCCAACAAAAAGCTGAATGAGGCTCTATCCCACTCCTGAAATACCGTGTTGGTTGGGGTGTAGCTCACAAAAAGGAGCTTTTTCAGTGGTGTTTGGGCAGAAAATCTCATCTGTGCTGATGCCTGGGTAAGCTTGTCCTGGTTGGATTGGAGGGGCCTTCCCTGTTGTTGGGGATGTGCTGTGGCATGGCTGGAGCAGCCTTGCCTCTCCGTGGGGACATGAGCCAAAGAAAGGTGTGGGCTGTGAGCGCTACTGGAGTTAGCCTTAGTGGTCACTGGCTTTGAAAAAAGCCGAGAAAAAGTCAAAAAGATGTTAATAAAGATTTCAAACAGCCGCCTTCTGGTGCCCTGGTGGTGTCTTGATCTTGTTCCCAATCTTTTGGGTGAGAGCTATTTTAAGTTAATTTGCACTGCGAAGCATCGCTGATGCTCTGGTGAAGGAGACCTCGCACAGCCATGCACAAGGCAAGCCAAAAAAACAAAGGCGTGTATTCTCAGATTTGAAGTAGGAATTATATACACTTAGAGTCATGAACTCTGGGTAATAATTGAAAGGTCAGATTGATGAGAGCAGCCTCCGAGATACGATTTCTATGACAGCTTGATGGATGCCCCACTATCAAGGTGTGCTTTTAATCATAATCTCATTACTCCACTTCTTATGGTTCGACTCACCTAAACTCATGGGAGGAATCGGGGGCCACCTCTAAAATGTGAATTGGCTTTTATTTGGAGGAAGAAGAGTTGAGTGGTTGGGAGAACAAAAAGGAAAGAAATGAGCCAAAAAAGAAACAAAGACCTTCTGGCTGAGGATGAGTCAAGAGTGGGCATGAGAGCAACACCCTCGTTGCTCCAGAGCAATGCTCTGAATATTTTTCTGCTGGCTGGGATCAGTACATATGATCTGAAGCAACGAAGGCTTGAACCTCTCCTAGCATCAGCACATGTCGTGCCCATGAATCTCTCTGCATTGCTGCCTCTGAGAGTCTGGGCATGGGGCCTGTGATGAGATGGCCATTTCATCTCTCCCAGGCATGAGAGGAGCTTCATTTTAGGGAGAGGTCCAATGCTGGCTGTTCACATGCTCCGATTTATTCATCCAAAACCCATGCTGAAGCTTCCCAGCGATGGCCAACTGTAAAATGCTTATGTGCTGACGGAGAGCACCAGCTTCTAGCAAAGGGTCACTGAGCCTTGGAGAAGGCAAAAGTCTTTTTTTGAGACCATGGTGCACAGGAGCTTAGAAGATAGAGCTGAGCTTTATCCCCACCGGGCCCCTGTGGGAGGCACTGGGGATACGTTCTTCTCTTTGCAATAGATACCAAGAAGCCCTGGAGATCCACCACATCCGTTGGCCCATCCATTGATGTGGCCATGCAGAAACTGCACCGTGGGCCACATCAATGATGGTGGGAATGGTCCTTTCCCCATGTCATCAGCACCACCATAACCCAGGGGGTCTGGCTAGTGGTGGCTCCCAAAAAACATCCTCGTGGGCTTCTCTGCGAGAGTTCAGTGACAAGGCTGGAGGGTGCCGGGGTGGCACCGAGCATCCCAGCAGCAGATCCTGCAATTCATCCTCGCCTCCCTTGAACCTCCTGGAAGAGTTAGTATGGAAATTTCAACCTATTTTTAAGGGTTATTTTCACTCAAGTGAAATCTATCAAAGAAGGAGGGTTATTTTTACAGCGCACAGCAACTGCCGGTTGCCATGGCAGCGGGCCGGGCGAAATGCAATAAAGCATCCCTCTGTTATCGTAAACACAAAGGGAACCACGGGCACCGAAAAGAAAGGCGATTGTCATGGGGGAAGGAAGGCAACACCATGGTGTGCTCACCAAGACCCGGTGCCTATCTGGGCTCGGGGAGCTATGTCCGGGGAGATTTCATGGGGTCCTCTGTGCCCATGTGGGGTGAGGGGGGCCAAAAGGAGTGAGGGTCTCTGAGCTCCCGGCTGTGAGTGTTGAGGGCACTGGTATGTCAGCCTGAGCTGAACTTTTTCCCTCTTCATTTGCAAAAACTTGGAAGAAGTTTAGAAAATGCGTCACCTAAAGAAAGGAGGGGTGTGAGGGGGAACCTCTGTATTTTTTTTTTTTTTTAATCTGACTTCCAGAACAAGGAGCAGTCGGCTGTGGAGGTCTCTTCTTTCAAATGTTTGCAAACTGCGAAGAGATTTTGCAGGTGATAAGAGGGTTCCTCCTCTCCATCTCTTCCAAGTGTGTGTCTGTCTCTGTGTAAATTTAGGTGCCCCGTTTAACCGCATCAGCTGGAGACGTGTGTAACTGAAGTACCCCTGATGCTGCTGGGCCCAGGTGAGCGTGGGTGCGAGCAGCTCCCGGAGAGGTGGAGGACCCCAGTTGGGATCTCCCTCACGAGCTGTGGCTGTCCCTCTGTGTGAGCTCTTGGGTGTCCCAGCAGCATCAGGGGACACAACTAGAAACCACAGCAATCCCTCGAGGTGTGTGTTTTGTCCCTGAAGCCTGTGTTGCGGTGTCTTTAGTGATGCTGTTGTGGCTATATGGAAGCCACATGGCTGTTCCTCGTTGCTCTTCCCTCCCAAGATGCAGGTTGTCCTAAGGTGGCACATCTTGGGTGCATGAGGACTGGCTGGGCAGGGGGAAGCCTGACACAACTGTTGCCATGTGCTGAAGCTCTCCCTAAGTACCATGTGGGTGTTTTCATGTTGAACTCTCACCAAGATAACCACCGCTAACGTGAAGGGAGAGCAAACGGGCACAGGACTGGGCTTCCTTACCACACAGAAACCTCTTCAGGAACCTGAGGGTTTTTTKGGGGGAGTTCCAGGCACCCAGAGCACTTTTGTTTAAAAGCATCTTGAAYTGGGTACCAAAACCCAGACCATCCAAAATGCCTTGCCATTTGGCTCGCCCTAGAGACGTCACTGAGGTCTTGGGTTTGTCACTTAGCTCTGTCATTGGAAAAAGTCAGTGTTTTTTAGTTTCAAGATGTAGGGCAAAAACCCAGCAGGCATGAGCTTGGCAGGTTAGAGCAAGTGCTGCTGAAGACCAGAGTCTTCCTCATCTTTTCCCCATGGAAACTGAGTTATCCCTAGCTGACTTGCAGAACAAGCTCTCTGAATACACCATCTCCCAACCCAGTTGAAGATCAGTCCCGCCCCAATAAATACAAATCCTCAAGGACACACAGGGGAGTTGGGTGTCCCATCACCACTGAATGCCAGGGGGCAGGTGGGTGTGAAAAAGGTGAATCTCTTGCACCAACCAAAAGTCCCTCTCCTGCCTCACGCTGATCCAAGATCCTGCTGTAGGGTTTGCAGGGCAATGGTTTTGGAGATGTGGGGCTTGCTTTTTCAGCAACTCATAAACAGGGAAAAGGAACAAAGGCAAGACTTGCCATGCGGCAGCGTCTGTCACCTGGGAGGGTGAGACCAGCAGGAGGGAAAAGATCGAGACGATTTCTCTTTCCAAAGGAACAGTCTTGACGCCGCTTGCCTTTGTGGCTGAACCCTGTAGTATCAGGTCATTGCTCCTTGTGCCCAGAGCTCACTTATCTAGGCAAAGATTGTGTAAAAAAACCTGCTACTTGCCAGGGGAAGGGGGTTTACTCCATTTTTTCAGAAGGTTAATGTTTTTTTTATTGAATAGTAAGGAAAAAAATTATGATAATGCTCAGGTGGAGATGTATCTCATCTAAAAGGGTTTCTAATGATTGGGTTTTATATTGAATTATTAGAAAGTCAATAACGAGTGCATGTGGCTATCTCTGAGTCCCTCTGAGAAAGAGCTCAAACTAGCTCTTCTGGATCTCCAGCAGTCCAGTGGTATTTAGCCAAACTCTTGCTTGGGGAGCATTTGCACCAAGGGCTTCTCCAAAGCAAAGTTAAGGAGCACTTTCCCAGGGGACTCGGGTCCTAGTCCTCCCGCTGACAGCATGCCACAATGTACTGGCAGAGTGCTAGATGATGTCTTTGAGATTAAACTTAATTCACAACTCTTTAACCTAAGGTTCCTGTTCATAAGTGTTTCATTATTAAGGGGTGAGTACATGGCAGCTTCATTCTTTAATAGCGTATATAGCATGTTACACTTTACAATGCATTAGCAATAAATGCTTAATGGAAGAGGCTATATCAAGCTGTTAGATAGAAAGCCTATTACAAAACATGGTCTCCTGCTAAAACAATGCGTGCGTCTGTTTAACACCTGATGTTAACTCCGAAAGTGTGTTAGAAAGCACTGCTCTTTGGCATAGAGAAAATAAGAAGCACTTTATGTATTAAAGTGTCACCAAAATTTCCTCGCTTGTTTAAAACAATCTTGAGAAAACGTTGCCTAAAAGGTAGCTGGCTGAGATGGGAAGTCTGGAGGAATCTGTCAGAAGAGGGGGCTGGGGGTATCTGGGGGTGGGAGGTGATGTGCAGCAAGGCTGGATCAGGCCTGCCCAGCGCAGCACGGAGGTAAAGCCGCTTTTAAAGCCAGACTTAGACTCATTGAAATGTTGTTCAGAAAGGATCCCTGAAGGTCTCCAGCACAAACTCTCCTTGGAAGTGGGACTGTCCCCAGCGCTACATCAGGTTGGTCGTGGCTTGGTCCAGCTGAACGTTGCAACCCTCTGAGGATGCAGAGTCAGCAGTCCCTCAGGGCAGCCTGTTCCAGTGCTGCCCCAGCCTCCTGGTGCAAATCTCACCCACCAAAACCTTCAGCCCTCTGGGAAGAGGTTGCCTTAGTCAAGCCGCTCTGGAGGATGAGACCTCAAGCTTTTTTAGCATTTTTAGCASAAACCCAAGCTGTCGTTGGTGGGGTCTGGATGCATCTGACCCAGCCTGAGCTATGTGCCCAACAGCCCAATCCACCAGTGAAGTTCAGCTCTTCCTATTCGCAAGGTCCAACCTTGAGTCCAACTCCACTGGGGCTGAGAGCCAGCAGTGCAGGCGGGAGAGCGTGCTTTGGGGCACGCAAAGCTGCTCATGATCTCTAAGTCCAGGCGATGCATGGTGCATCCCGCAAAACCCATGATGACTTTGGGACTGGCATAACTGGACTGGGCTTCTTGGACTTCCAAAACAGGCCTGCTATTCCCCACTGTGACTCCTCAGTCCTGACCCCTGTGTCTTATTCCAGTGCTTCAGCAGTTAAATGGAAAATGGTGTCTGAGAAGATTAGAATTAAGTTATTAAAGCATCTGGACACTTTTAAGAGKATTGCTGAGCGTCGTAGTACTCAAGATTGACTTGAGAATTTGGGGGTGGATTTGCAGCTGGAAGAAATTCCTCATGTACTGTATACCTGCCCCTTGTGTATATGTTAGCATACTTGGCACAGATGTCTCTTTGTTTCTGTACAGGAAACTAATTGCCTTTCTTGTTTCAGTCTGAAGTTTTCCTGTGTCATTCTGTAAATAATGAGAGGCATTTCTCAAAGTTTGCCAGGTGCCTTTGTCTCTCCTGACGGCAATTCAGCTGCTTGCCCTGCACTAGAAGAGCATCCACCTTGCTGGAAACCTGGTGTCATCTCAGCAGGGTCTGCGCTGGCCCAGAGGTTTGTCAGCTGGGAGACGTCCCGCAGGGAAGTGCCAGTGGGGAGAAGGAGGTTTTACGTGAGAGCGCCAAGCTTTGCCTTTGAGCTCGCTCTAACTTTCAGCTTTTTGTGTGAATTCCAGCCCTGGAGATTAAAGTCCTTTATTTATCCTCAGCACAGCGGGGGCTTAGGCAGCGGCAGCAGCTAACACCTCCTGTGACCCACAGGGGTGCAGCTCTTGCCTGGTAGAGGAATGTTCTCAGCCCCCCAAATGCTTCTGACCCTCTGTTTCCTTTCATGCGCCTTTTAGAGGCTGAATTTTTGGTAGGCAGTCTTTCCTTGGCCATAAGATATATCTCCTGAGGTTTAAAGAAGAACAGCAGAAGTTCAGGGCTTGTGACAGAATTGGAACCAATGTGATGCCATGATGGAAATCCAGCGCTCTCCTCCTGGTACCAAAYGATGGTTTACTATAGACCTGTGGGAGACCAGAAATCCTCAGAGCTTTCCTAGGAAGGAAGCTGGAACAGACACAGAATGAAAGAGGGATGAGAGAGCCTAGAGCTAGCCTAAAATTGTGCCCACTGCTCCGATTTGATGTTGAAGAGGAATTCAGGTCAGTAATGAGAGAGCAGATGCGAATGCAAGGTGCAGAAGGGTTTGCTGCTGTAAACTAACCAGAGTTTACAGGTGCTTGAGCAGTGGAAGGGGAGGTTTGTCCTGTGGGAAAAGGGAAGATCAGTTCCAGTCATGGGTCAGTGACTGCCCAGATCCACCCAAATCAGGAAGAAAGAGCACTCCCCAGATCTCGTGGTGCACACGTAGACCAAGCCTCGTGAGCAGAGGTGGTACAGCTGGGGCAAAGGGGTGGTCAGCATCATGGTGGTGGCATGAAGCTTTTCAGCTTCATACCCGCCAGTAGCGGGGGACAGCAAGGACCCTTCGCTGCTGCTGGCCTCGGTGCTATCGCCCATCCTTCACCCATCCTCGTGCACCAGCTGCCATGCAGCGGGCGGTGGGGTGCAGGCAGGGCTGCTTGATTTGGCCCCGTCCAAGCCACTAGCAACTTGATGCTATTCCTGCTTTCTTATTTTGTTGTTACCACCACAACTCTGCTTTCTATGGTATAATTTGGGCTATGGAATAATTGAGGGATTTGCAGTCAGCAAAGGAGCACCAAGGAGGGCTCGTGGTGAGAGAAAGGTTTGGCTTTACCTGGTTGAAAACCACCTGGGAAGAAGACCTCTGGGTGGCCAGGAGATGCCGTTGGAGATGTCTGAGTGGGGCTTTCACTGCCTCCCCCGATGCATTGGGCTGTGTCAGTGCTCCCAGGATGGCTCCCTGCGCCTGCCCAGGAGCACGGCTGCAGAGATGGGGGTAGCTGGGAGGGGATGCTGAGCCGTGCCTCAGTTTCCCCTCTCAGTGCGCAGGACAGGGAGCCCATGGGCCAGCTGAAGAGAAGCGAGGAGGTGGTCTTGGGCTGTCTTGCCAGCATTTGGGGGTATGCAGCATGCTCCAGCCGGCCGCCCTTCCCGCTGGGGTGGCTATTTATCGGGAACAAAGCTGGCAGGGAGGGATGAGCATCCTGAGCCAGCTCAAGCCATCAGATCTTTGTCAAGGATTTGGCCTGGACTTTTATTACCTGTCCCTCTTGTCACTTTTGTGTGAGAGGAAGCAGGGACATAGGAGGTACCTGGTTACTTTGGGGCTGTCACATCTGCTGCAGGGGGATAGTGCAGCTTGTGACAAGCCAGTGTCATTAGTGCTGGCCTCCGAGGCTGCTGCCAGTCAGGATTTACTGCCCACCTCCCTGGGACCAGCCGTGCCGTCCGCTCCCCGCACGGCAGCCCCTCATCCGGATCATGGCTGGGGCATGAATCCTGCCCAGTGCTCAGCACCACCCAGGATGCATCCCTGGGCGAGGAGCTGCTATCTCATCTCTTTCCTCACATGGGGAGGGGGGAAACGCTGCGGCACCGCTAATTGCGGAGGGCTCGTGCTTTCGGCACTGCTTGCCGCAGGCTGCCAATCACCCCGCGCTCCCCTGCTCCTGCCGCAGCGCCAGGCATCGCGTCGGCTGTGTCGCGGTTTGCTCTGACATCGGCCTGACACCTGGACCGTGCCGGGGCAGTGACGAGTGGTAATTGGGTCCCCCCTCCACCAGCGTTGCCTGCCAAGGCCGTGGCGGAGGCAGCAAGCACCTTTGCAGCCATCCGAGGAAGCGCTTGGGCGCTGAGACCTTTCAGATGGAGACAGACCTGCCAGGTGTTGATTTCTGCTGGTGGTGGGCATGCTCTGCAATCACAGGCACCAATTCTCAGCTGAGGTAAGGTGGTAAATTGGCAGCACCCTGCCAGCTTGCACCAGCCACAGGCGGGTGGCAGGAGCTGCAGGACAATCCCGGGGGTGTTTTCAGAAGCATCAGCCTGCAGGTATCATCTCAGAGGGGGTTGGCATGCTCTTTTCAAGATGCTTAAATGCACTTTTAAATCTGCCCGCTGCAGGTATAGCTGACACCTCGCCAAGGTGGCTGCAAATGCTGCTGCCAGCCAGTGCCCCGGCAGCAGGACCRGGCACGATGCTGCTGCTCTGGGTGTGCCGAGGGGTCCCCTTGAGGGTTCCCCTCGTTCCCCGCAGGAACAGCACGCGTGAGCTGCTGCCAGCAGCCTGTGATTCCTACAGGGTCTGGTCTGGTCTTGCTTTAATTTGGGAAGGGGCACCTGCATCCCAGCCAAGTGAGTTTGGAGTAAGAAAGGAGTCACTGCAGGAAGTGTACGTTTGATGCAGATGATGGCAACACTGCAAATGCTGGTGTGCCAGTCCTCATGTCACCGCTGGAGCCCACCTCTCCTCATCATTCCCCCTATAGCTCTTGCTCCTCTGATTTTCTCCAACTTTGTCATTTTCAAGGGTCCTTCGTGTGTTTTCCCCAGCTCCTCTCACCTCCTTGTCTCAGTGGCTGCGTGTGGGCAGTGTATTTCAGTAGGGATTGCGATAGCGGTGAAAGACCTTTTTGGTGTCGAGGCTGGCCGGCGAGGTGGGGAATGTTGTCTTCTCCATCGTCAGCACGCTGATCTGCCGCTAGCAGCACCTCCTTCTCATCTTCCCACCTCCTGGGAGGCAGCATGTGATGGCTGCCTTGCGTTCACGAGGGCTGCTGCTGCTTGCTCCAGATCAGCTGGTTGCGTGGCATCAAGAGCAACGCGTCCCCCTGACAGCACATCTGCAAGGACTGGGAGACATTTTTGCCTGTAGCTGCACATCCCTACTGCATTTTCAGCAGTAACAGCTTCGTCTTGGGTATTTTACCCAATCTCTTGCAATTGGGGACTTAAGCAGCTATTTTTGGCTTTGAACCTGGTCATCAAGAGGAAGCATAGAGCGTATTTCTTGCTTTATCTGCCCACGCTTTTCACTAAACTGCTACCATTCTTTGTGGCAAGCGCTGCGGGCTGACACTCAGTTAGTTCCGGGGTGAGTGATGGATGTCAGTGGTTTAGGATCACCGTGAGGTCTTACGTGGTTTCTCCTCGGTGCCCTGCGGTACCGCTGCTGCTGCCCGGCCGTAATGCCTTCCCCGATGGTTTCCCCACCGCCGGGATCTGCCCTCCCGCGAGGCCTGCCAGCATCTGGAGCGCGGTTCTCGCCAACGTCCCCCTTCCGCAAGGCAACCTCTGGGACCGAAATCCGACAAATGGCCCATTTAAAAGTGCAAACCTTGGAGCTCACAGGGTCCCGGGAGGCTACCAAAACCCTGCTGACGCATCTGCTCCGCTGAAAAACTTGGCTCCTGCCATCATAGCTCAGCTCCCACTCCCTGAGCAAGTGGAAGTGCTGCTGGGCTGCCTCTCCTTAGGGCTGAGGCTGCCAGGGCTCAGCTCCCCACCTCGTGCGTGCCTCTGCAAGCACAGCATTGCCCTGCTGTTTTCTGCCAGGTAGATTTTAAGCTTTTAAAGCACAAGCACAAGACCTGACTGTATCATCCGCGCTCTCAACCTTCCGCAGCAGCCTTTCTCCTGCGTGCCCCTGAGCTGGGCTCTGGCATCGTGTATGGATGGTCACCCCAGGGAAGAGGAATAGGGACCAAGGGAGCAGGCGGACRGATGCAAAGGAGAGTGACTGAGACCCCTGCTTTCATCACAGCTGTGGTGGTGACAGCCAGGCCACCCTGGACGAGGAGGGGCTTACTAAAGAAAGCCGCTTTCTGCATAGCTCAAGCTCTGGCTAGGTCTCCCCATTCACTAGGAATCATGGCCAGGACGTCTAAACCAAACCTGAGATATTACAAATAGTTACATCAAATGGGAAAGCTGGCAGCCGTTTGACCTTTCAGGGGTTAGGAGGGACCCATCTTACTCTTGATTTCCGTAGCCATGGTGCCAAAAGCATCACGCAATAGCCTCAAGTCCAGCATTGCCCTTTTCTTGCCCCAGCTGCTCCCGTGCACAGGGTAAGTGAGGTCTGCGGGCAGCTGCCTGCCCACAGCTCACTTGTTGGCTGTAGCCATGCTAAGGACAAGTTAGAAAGACTGGCACGAGCTTAACAGAGCACCAGGAGGCATTTATCCAACCTCTCTTAAATTCACTCATCTACCCACAACCAAAAAAAAAAAAAAAAAAAAAATGCTTTGAATTTAGGAAATTAATTAAAATAGTAAGTAAATAGAGCACCTGAGTCATTCCACTGTGTATTTTTAAAACGGTGCTTGCTGCTGGCTTCCCAAAGGTGCTGCTGATATCAAGGGAGGTGGCTTCTTCCTCACAGTCTGGTAGGGGCAGGGACATCATCTTGTGGGAGCCCCCCAAAATTTTTTCCTTGAAGACGTCCTTTCTACCTCATTATAGCTACATTGTGTTTGTGTTTTCCAAGTATTTTTGACCACGTTAATGATTACAGTGAAACAGGATTCTTATTGGCAGCACAAATCACTTTTTCAAGATGACACCAGCACTTACAGTCTTATTAGCGTCATTAACAAGATTATTATTATGACTTTGCCGTGCTCCCCTTTTCTAAAGAAAGCAATTCAAATCCAAATATTCTGGCTTAAAAATATCCCATCCTCATTTTCCTCTCTAACCAAAAAAGAGGTCACACCAGCCCTTCTGGGTAACAGAAGAGCATCTTTCTATGGACATACTTATGCCGTGTTTTAGGTTATCAAGCACACTTCTCAGGCCTGCGTTTTCCTAATTGTTCATCTGCTGAATTCAGCTGTCTCTGAGCTCAGCAGTGGTCTCCAGTCTTCTGCAGCCTGTCCCCGCTTTGCTGGCTGGGTACAGAGCCAGGGTCTGCAGCCGTGGGGAGCAGCAAGCATTGCTCTGTGGAAAGGAGACGCTACCAGATGTTGGCCAGATGTTACCCARTGTGACTTGCCCAAAGGACCTGAAGGTGATCCAGGGAATTGATCCCAACATCTCATTTAAGATGAGATGCCTCTCTCTCTTTACCCGAGCTTTAGGGTGCCACCGGCCCCATCCATCTAGCGGGCTGGATTTTTGGCTACCCTGAAATTAGCTGCCAGACAGTAAAACAGGGAGCTGACAGGGTGTTTGTCACAGCTGGGACTGTCCTCGCCAGGCTGAAGGTAGCTGGATGATAGGATACACAGGAGAGGACACATTGTTCCTCGTCTTGGCCGTTATGGCTTTACAAATGACTATTCCAAGCTTAGTTCCAAAATGGTGTCGTGGCTTTCGCTGCTGTCATCAATTGCCATCAACACTGCATTTAGCTGACATAATTACTTATTGTTACAATCAGTGCCCATTAGGTTAAAGCTAAATTACAGTCTCAGTCCTTGGGAACTGCCTATTACATCCATATGAATACGCAAAGTTCATCACTCATGATTAACGTTGCTACAGTGAATACAAAAGGAATTAGTGAGGACCTGTCACTTATTGTAAAGTGCTGCCAGATTATGGTATCAGAAATGATGTGTCAACTGTTAAAACTTAATAATCCATGCTGGAGTGCTGTATCTGATTATAACGCTGATCAAAGGAGAGGCCTGATTGGCACTCGGAAACCGAGGCTGGGTGGTTATGAGACCGATAACCTACATGGGTCAGGAGTCGTTGACCAAGCGCCGGAGCCGCGGCTCGGCGTGCTCACCCCCTAGCCCCGGGAGCTGTGAGGGCCTGGGGACCCTCCTGGGGGCACGTGCCCGGGCGCTGGMGTGGTTGGGAAAGGATCGATGGGTTTGTGGTCCACGGGCACGTGTCTGAGCTGGGCAGGTGGATGCGGCTCCCGGCCGGGCACCTTCTTACTCTGGCAGGAGAGAGCCTGGGGGTCCCAGGCTGGGATTCGGTCGCCCTCCGCTCTGGCTGATGGTGCAGATCACTCTGCCGTGGCCAGGACTGCCATTTCCAGACCCCCTCTCTTGCACTGATGAGACCCGAGCGGAGTGTGGGAGCACATTTCCCCCGATGTGGGCTGGGAGGACCCAGGAGGTCTCCTCATTTGGATGGGTTTTGCTGGGTACCTTCCCACAGGGTAAAAGCAGWGTGCAATCGTGTATGTATTGGTGAATGTATATATATGTAAGTATATATATGTGCATGTGTGCATGAATTTAGAAAAAGTCCTAGGATTTTGTTTTGACATTGCTCAAGGGGACTGTCTGATTTTTCTAATTTGAAAAGACTTTTTGTTTTGAAATTGGTTTCTTTGCATTTTTCTTTCAAACTCTCAAGACTGAAGAAAATATTTTACTTAACCTCAAATGCTGTAACTGGGTTTGTTTTTTTGTTTTTTTTTCTTTTTTTTTTTTCTGAAAAGCATCCTACAAGCGAACATAAAGATCTGTTGTTGAACTCTGCTAACAAAGTCCTTCTGGGAAGAAGAGCTGAACCACACTGGCTGAATGAAGCACATGGGCTTGACAGAGGTTGGGTAGCTGTAAATCTGCATCTGGCCCCTGCTAACCCCCTAAGGCAGGCTCCGGCTGAGCCAAGGGACAGCATGGTCCCTCCAAATACATGGCGTTGTGCTCCTCATCCAGTGCTGTGCCTGGATCCAGGATGCGGGGAGGTCCTCCTCCATGGCGGGGGTTTGTGTGGGACCGTTACTGGGTCGTGAGCCACGCACCAAAATCCCTGCGTGGACTCTTCCTCACAGCTCCTCATTTTCATTCGTGGCTACTGGTTGCAGATGTTTACTACTGGTCATGACCTGATTYGCAGCTGAAAGCTGGCTACTTCATACCAGCCCATTTACACTATCCCTTAACCAGCTTAGGTTTCCTGACAGCATTTTACATCTCCACCAAAGAGTATTTAAGACTCTTGTAGGTCTTTGGTCAAAGGCTCCTGGACTCTTTGYGTGACTTCTGGCCAGTGCTGTGCTTTCTGCTCTTGCTGTCATGATCGCAGCGCTCCAGCAGATGACAGAGGCACGCTTGTCCTTTTGATACGGGGGTTGTCCTTGCTACTAGACAGCCCTCGCTGTCGGAGCAGCCGGCAGTAAGGGTTGTAGCTCCTCTTCCTGCGGCCGGCTGGGTCAGTGCGTGGGAGCTGAAGGTTGCCCGTGTGCCTCCGGGTGGTTTAACCATTTTTGTTCTCTGGGGAAGGTTCATCCCTATTCCCTTCAGCGGATATCTCCCTAGCACCCTCTCTACTGAAATGGGATGCAACATAACCACCTGGTCTCACTAGTACTTCTCAGCAGAAAGAAATAGCAGGTCTGGGGGGCTTCCAGGGGAGGCAAGGTGATTTTGTAGTGATAACAATATAATGTATCATGAGCCACCGCAAATCCACCCAGATTTCCAGAGTCTCTCTTGGTTTTCAGACCTGTTGTTTGCTTCTGCCCTTGCAGGCCCTGGAAACGCTCGGCAGCAGCAATACCAAAGCAGGGGAAGAAAAGCCRTTCTCTGGAGATCACCAGCTCTGGAGCGGGGGGAGATCTTTTTGCTGGTGACTTCAATGTCCTTGCTTAAGACCTCTCTGCCAGGGCAGCTGGCTGAAGGTAAGTCTGGCTGCTGGTGAGCTGTGCCAGTGCTTTTCATACCTGTCCCTCAGTGGGCTGCGAAACCATCCAGAGCTGGGCTGCTCCGCTCAGATTTCTCTGCCCAGGACCTCTGTGTCTGCTGTAAAGCCACATGGGTTCACAAACGGGTAATGCTGGAAGGCCATGGTAGGTATATCGGTGCTGCTGCCAGGGTGTCTGCCGGGCTGGTGGACGCTCCAGGCTGGGTGCCCAGGCTTCTGCGTGCTGCCCGATGGTGCCCCACCACTGGCAGCTTTTCCTGAGATGTCATCTCAGCTTTCTCGGAGGTTGTTTGGGCTATGGCTTCTTATGCATCTGCCACTGACAACACGAAGAAAAGCCTTTGGTGTATTGGAAGGCATGTTTGTATTGTGTCTCCCCTCCGTGTCTGTGGTGTTTCCCAGACCTCCAGATATCCTCACCTCTCTCCTCCAGGCTTGCTCCAGTTGTGCTTCATCTTGTTTGAGGAGCAGTGGCCTTTTTTGCACCAGTTTGAATCTCCTTTGCCTGTGGTCCAGTGTGACCCTCGGCTGCTCCTCTCCTGCTCATTGCTTCCCAGCTGGCCCTCATGCTGTGGAGCTGTTGGACAGCCAAAGGAAGAAACTTCACCCACCTCTCTTGAATAGCATCCTGGCTTTTGGTGACGGTGTCTTCACTTCTTCTGTTCCCCATCTCACATGCTGATATATGTGTATGTGGCATCATACGGGGATCATCCTCTCCAGTRTATTAAAGGGTCTGATAGCAGTACCAAGGGTCTAAAAAATAGTCTGCAGAACTGAAAGGTTCAGGCAAGCTTTACATAGTTCTTCCACACTAAGACCTTTCTCTTGCACTGACTCTTAGGGTTTTTTTTTTCTTTGGTTCTTCTTGCCTGTGATGGCAAGAGCTGGATTTCTTTCTTTTCCACTGCAGCTCCAACAAAGCAACATAACTAAAAACATTTGTTTGGGCTAAACTGAAAACTTAAAACATCTTTGGTGTGAACCTGCAAACAAGAATTCCCAAGTCCCGCTCTGTTTTCATTCAACTGATATATTTGATCTCTGGAAAAAATAATGAAACATTTACTTATCCTAGGCAAACAAAACTCTCTTTAGAGGACCTGAAATGCAATCTGTCATTTCCATTTCAAATCATTTTAAATGTCTGTATAATTTTAACCGTAAAATGGAAAGTGTAACTGGCCAGTCATTGCAAATGGAAATGTTCCTTTTCAAAGCATTTAAATGAAACCTTTAATTTATTTTCTTGAAGGTTCCCTGTTTGTTGGCTGGTTTGGAAGTTGGCAATTCATCGAGATGAAGTTGTGCAAAGTTGGCTGTTGCTGAATTTGCATTTTTTCCCAGAGGAGAGAGATTTAGAGTGAAAAACGTTGCTGTGCTGCATCATCAGGAGCTCCATCCCCCCCTGCAGGTCACCCCCATCGCGTGGGGAAGCGCACGTCTGCCCTTCCTCACTTCTTCCCCCCCATCGAAGTCCTCGGGTGGCGATTCCCCTCGTCCCCGCTCGGGACACGGGATTATGGCTCCGGCTCCTCTTCCCAGTGCATCATCAACATGTTGTTTCCAGGGTCATAAATTTGCACTGTGATGAGACACAACCAGATGTTAGGATACGTGAAGCGACTGGCGAAGCAGCCTGCCTGGCGCAGCCCCCACCTCCGGAGTCAGCCGCCCGCTAATGAGAAGCAGGTCTCTCGCCTCGAGCTGGGCCAGGACAGACGGAGAGCATCCCCAGGAGCAACCGCGGAGCTGCCATCTCAACCCCCTTCCTGCTCTCGGTGACCAGGGAGCATCTCCAGGGCCGGATTCAGGCACTTTGGTGGCTATTGGCTTCTGGCAGCCATCTGGAAAGATAGTTTGGGCCGGTACAGGGGGGGAACGCACAAGGCCATGGTTTTCCTTGCTAGCAAGGAGGCTGGTTACAATGCTGTATGATGCTTTATCATGTAAAAATACTTCTGAGATGCATGTTTTGGATTGTTTGTGTGGCTGGACAGGCTGGTTTTTAATGGAGAGACCCATGGGGAAGCGAGGTCTTAGCTCAGGATGCTGAACCAGTACCCTCTGCCAGGAGCCAGTGTTGACTTGGGATGCCTGTTTCCAGGTGGCTCCAGCCCACGTGTCCCCATGGCTCTGAGCTGCCCAAGTCCCCTGGGTGGGCAGGGAGCTGGGGTGGGGAAGGTCGCACTGAAAAGCAGGTGAAGGGCTGCTTGCAGGGAATGTGTCCCTTGTGAGCTGTGAGGGTCCTCAGGACGGCTGCAGCTTTTGGCCCATGTCCTCTGCACACACTACCGTTGCAACCCACGTCCTCGTGTCCCTTGGTGCATGCTCACTGGGTGATGTTTTGGGGCATGCACTAGGCATCAGGGGATCCACACCCTGATTACAGTCCCTGGGTACAACCATCCTGTGAGTGCTTTCTCAACGTGGTCTCCTTCTTCCACTGCTGGTGGTCCCTGCTGCCCCAGGTACAAGACTGAGCCCTGCGTGGGGCTCGCGTGGCTCCGTCTGCTCCTTCGCAGCATCAGGTCAGCACCTGCATCTCAGGGTGAGTCTAGGCTTAAAGATGATCCAGTGTGGAGGTCTGGCCTTACAGCTACTTCTCTTTTCCTTCGCTCTTCCACAGCCCATGTGGGCACTGGTGGCACTTCCTCATATGCATATTCCCATTGCACAGGGATGGGCAGGTCTCCTCTCTCCTTTTAGCATCCAGGTAAGCACAGAGGGGAGAGAAGAACTATTTGAAGCAGGAGGAGCATGTTGGTACCAGATCCAAGGGCTACATGTTGGCCAGGACGTCTTCAGAGGATGCTCCTCACTCTGAGGTTCAGAAACATCCTCCAAACTGGAGAAGAAGGAGATGGAGCTTGGTAAGTCCTTGGAGGGGACAAAACACCATGGTGCCCATGACCACGAGCATCCCTTGCATCCCCAGCTCCAACAGAGGGGAAGCCCAGCTGTCCCTGGAGATCTTGGGCACCAGCCCGAGGGATTTTCCCAAAGCCATGCAGGAGGGATGGGATCAGGCAGTCCTGGGGCATGTTCCCATCAGCCCTTTCCAGTGACGTGAGAGGGGGAGTGAGCGCTTGTGGCTCTGCTCAGCCTCCTGGGAGGAGCAGCCCATGTGCCGGCCGCTGAGCCCCATCTGACCATGAAGGGTTTCACCACCGTCTGGGAGAGCCGCTGCCCTTCCCATAGGAAGGCCAGGAGAAATGGGGCTGCCCACCAGCAGCTCCCGGGGTTGCACCTTGCCGCCCCGAGCGTGTACAGGGAAGCAGGGGACGCCCCGTTACATGGGGTGCGGAGACCTCCGCGTCCCCGCCGTGGTGCGGAGCGTCCGCTCCATTGTGCGGCGGCGCATTGGAGGGAGTTTGGGTTAAAAGGGGTTAACAGCTCTCTGCTGTAACACATGATTGGTCTTTATGAGGTTGAAACTCTTGTCTGTTTGAGGCCTACAGATGATGCTAAAGAGCACAATAATGACAGCAATTCAAAGCAATCTAATTATGCAAACGGGAGGCTAAACAATTTCATCATCTTTAAATTAGATTGTCCTAATGAGATAAAGACACCAATTAATCCTGAATTAATTTCAATAGCCTATTTCAGGCAAACACTTTAATATGCAAATGTAAATGAGAAACAAAGCCTACTGTAGAATGCCAGAGTTCAAAACCTCTCTCTGCACAGCTGCAGCGGGTGTAAATAGTGTCTAATGAGTTTGCATGGAAAGACACAACCAGTTGAAAATTTTAGACTTCATAAAGCACAGCCGGTGCCCCAGGTACGTCGCGGTGCCGAGCCGGGCGGGAGGAGAGGGAGGACTCACTCGGCTGACGCCGGGAAGGCCATCAGCCGCTCTCGGCAGGCAGGCGCAGGATGGGTTCAGCCGCCGCCACCGCGGGATGAAGGGCTTTAACAAGATGCTGCTCCGTAAAGCCAAACGCTTCATGCTGAGTACCTGGCCAGTCGCCTTTCTAGGACGCAGAGATGATTTTAATTAGCTGTTGTGTAATTGTTTTAAATTAGCCATTTTGCTATGCACTCAAAAAAAAATCCACTCCCGTTTTTTTCTCCTAGGCACTTGGCAGGGGAAAGGGCAGAGCCTGGGATTTAGGTTGCAGACAAAAGCAAACATCCTCCCGAGTTTCTCTTGCCTTGTTCCCCCGCTGTAACGAAGCACCACGAGCATTTGCTTTGAGCCGTCGAGGAAGCAAGCCCTGGTTCCCAGGGCCTGACTGAGGTCTGACTTCCAATTTGCACTTTGCTTTAATTATGGGCACTGGGCAGGGGTGCTGCGTAGGGGTCTGCGAAGGCGACTGAGAAATGATGAAATGATAGCATTGATGGTGAGGCTCAGGTCTGAGTTATTCCTGCTGCTGTGTCTCATCTCCAGCAGGTCCCAGGAATATGCCCTGGAGGAAGCTGTGGAAAAAAAACCCACAACAACAAAACCAAACTGTCTCACAATGAGCATCTCTTGGATAATTTATCCCTCTACCCCTCCTTCTGGTAAATCCATCCTGGGCTGCTGTTAGGGGATAACGTAAGCCCAGAGAGGGTTTGTGTCCTTCCAAAAGTATTTCTTCATATATGGCAACCCTTGATGTCTTCCCCTTTAAAATGCCCATTCTCTCTTTGAATTTCCGCAAGGTTTATCTTCAGCATCACCCCGTGGCAGCCCGTGCCGCAGGTTAAGGCAGCAGCCTGGGAGGAGGTGCTGCCGGGGACTGTCCTGCACAGAGACAAGGCCCCTCTCGCCCTCCCACCTTCACCTGCAGCCTTTCCACCAAGCCCTGACTAGCCACCAGCCAGGCTGGAAAACAGTTACTTTTATTCTTGACTTCACCCATGGGCTGTTATCAAATGCACAGGGTTGGAGGAGGTGGCGGTGACATTCCCGGGGCCACCAGCATTGGGACGCACCTGGGCAAACCCGGCGAGCTGAGCTTGGCTGCCCGAGTGGTGTCCAAGGCTGAGATAAGTCTAGACGTGCTGTGAAAGTCTGGGGACAAAGCTGAACATCACCGGTTGACSTCCACCAAGCGGACACCTCTTGTCTTCCCTGCGCGTTGGAGGGAATTCAGTCTTTGTTTCAGCACCACATGGTTTTTGCTCCATGTTTCACGGAGCAGTGAGATCCTATCCCAGTCACATCACCTCTTGCAGGGGCTTTCTGGTATGAAATAATGTCCCTGCTCTTTATTATCCCTCCTGCTTTGCTTAGGAGGGCAGCGTGAGTCGTGGTCAGGAATTTCGGCACTTCTACTGGGAAATCTTGAGTAACCATAGTTTGTGCGACACGGCATTTAATCCTTGCTGGGTGGACCACGAACATCCCTTTCCATTTCTCCGGCCTTAACGGGCATGGTGGTTTATTGACAGATGAATTGAGACAGTGAAAGGGCTGATGGCCCAGAGCTTGCAGCGTGCCAGCAGATCTGGAGATCTTCTATCACACGTTTGTCCTTGGAAAAAAGACAATTGACTCAGTAAATTGCTTAATCTCTGGCACGCTGGGTACCCGCGCTGCCTTTTCCGCTGGAGCCCAGGAGATTTTTTTTTCCCAAAGCATTCAGCGCTGCCTGGGCTCTGCTGTCGGATCCATCAGCAGGGCAGTGCAAGCTCTGGCTCGGCTGAAGATGCCGTGCCATGGATGGGGACCTGGGCAAGAGCTCACTGCTCGGTGCTGCTGCTGCTCCCCAACCCRTTCCCGGCCAGAAGAGCAAATCCCTCCTACCCGGCTCCGCAGGGTGCAGGCATGCCCAGGAGCTCTTGGAGACAAGGCTCTGGGTTAGCTGGGTCTTCGGTCTGATTCAGGAGAGTTGGGGGTTACCCAGACCTGGGGTGGTACCTGCCGGCAGAGAGGGGGGCAGGCCAGGGGGGAGCCCAGGGTGGGGAAGCCGTTAGCAGGCACAAGCTGCATCCAAAAGAGGATGACAGATCGCTGCCTAGGGCTGTGGTTTCCTGTTAATTAATACCAGATCTGCGCATTACCCGGTCACCCCATGGGAGGAATTGGGTCTGAATCAGGGGTGAGCACATGATCGCATTTTTGCCAAATTACCCGGCTCGTACAATATGGTGTGCATCTGGCTCCCTGCCAGCGGCAGGAACACAAAACAATACCTGATTCAGCAGAAAGTCTTCCTGGCCCCTTTGGAGATCTTGTGAAGCAGCAGAAAGAGTTTATATCTTTCTGCAAAACAGCGCTTTGCATTGTTTCCAGGCTTGGACTGGGTGCTGTAAAATTGGATTTACAGTTGCGGGGAAGCATGGCCAAAGGAGCACAGCCTCTCATGCCAGTGCAGTTTAAAAGTAGATGTGGGGATGGGTCCAAAAGCAGGTCCTCCTGACTTTCCATCCAGACGTGAGCTTCGTTGCCTGGATCCATCTGTCGTTGAAGCCTGGTGATCCCCGGAGGAGCTGGGCGTGCTGCTGAGATCCCGAAACGGGGACGCTCCGTCATGTTCTAGTTAAAGGGCTCTAACAGTCAGCCAGGGGACTTGTAAAAATGTTACCACAGGGTCTCTTGTTTATTCTCGTGCTCTCCGTACTCCGCTCRCACATTAAAAGATGGTATTTTTTTAGCTGCCAGTGCTGCTGTCTGACGAATCCAGCTGTTTTCTTTCCCCTTCTGAAATCATGACATTTATAATCAGCGTTTAGTGGAAAGCCGCCTGAGCGGTGTGCTCTGCCCTGGTACTAAGAGAGGCTGGGTGGGCTCCTGGGGATGCTGGTGGGTGCGTGCCCTCCACCTCCTCCAGCCTGCGCTCAGCCGGCCAGGCTGATGCTCAGGCTGCCGTGCTGGGGACGAGCTCCTGCTCTGGGTGATTCTCTACCCAAAAAGCATGCAGCCAGCCAGGATGGCAATAGGCTGTCATTCAGCTTGCCAGGGGCATGGGTGTGAAAATCAGCCTCAGATTTGCAGCTGCCTCAGCAACCTGGACTCTCCTCCCCTTCTTCGTGCACCGCTCTGCCGGGGGAAGGAGGCAGGGAGACCGGCTTGGGTGCCCAGTGCTGCCCGTCTGCTCTCTTCGTGCCTGCCTGGAAGCTCCCAAGGGGAAGGCAGAGGGAGCCGGGGATTTCTCTGTCCTGGCACGGTTTTGGGGAGGAGAGGGCTGGGAGTAAAAGTCTGATGCAGAATAATGGGGGTCTCCTGATCTTCCTGTCTTCCAGAGGAAAAAAAAAACCTATCTCCATTCCAGCTCTCCCCAGTCCCTCCCAAAACCCGCCTTGAGAGCAGCACAGAGCAACCTTTGCTCCCCTCCTTGCATCAGCCCAAGGAAAAGCCCTTATATTTCACGCATGTGGAAATCCACTTTTTTACACCTGTAGAAGGGGCGAGGCTGGGGCGCAGGGAAGCGTCGAGGATGCAAAAGGTGGGCTCAGAGGAAATAAAGCCACGTGGCACCAGCAGCAGGTTGGTTACTGATGAGCCGTCCGAGGTGCAGCAGAGAATCTGCATAAAATATTCCTCGTGGAGCTCGGGTAGCCGGTTCCAGCCCAGATAACAGTCTGACAGTTGCCGAGGAAGGATGCCTTTAACCTTCACAAAACTGAGAGGACAGCAGAGAAATGAGCCAGGCAGCGGTGTCATGAAAATCACAGCCTCAGCGGTTTGGATGCGTTTCACTCTGCAGTAGAGTTTTGGGCGGCGGAGGGAAAATAAGCAAAATGCTGGGAGGAAGATGTCTGGTGGGCCAGGGGCATGTTTCTGTGAGAACTGTAAAAGTCCCTTGCAGAAGGAGATCTTTGCAGAAGTTGGCTCCTGGTGGTCCCGGAGAGGTGGAGATACTGTTGCTGCTGGATGCTCYGTGCCGCACGAAGGTTATGGGTTTAGTGAAAGACCACCCAGCAGAGGTCCAGTGAGACCATAACATGGTGATCCAGCCCCCATGAGATGACACCCACCAGCTCTTCCAAGTCTTCAGGGGCTGCTGCTCACTAGCGTGAGATTTAAACCTTTTGGGACAACCATTTCTAACATAAAAAGGGTCTCTGGAGGCACAGAAGGGTCCGTGCATCGGGCTGCATGCTTATGGTTCAACTTCTGCCTGGTGATACCTGCCCAACCTGGTCGGCAAAGGCTGTCCAGGTCCTAGCCAGCTCTCCAGGGGCCTGTTTGCAGCTCGTGGTGGCTGCAGTGGCTCCTCCTTTCTTGTGCACAACCCTACAGTTTTCTTCACCCTGTTTTCTACCCACCTCCAACCAGTTCACTAGTGGGARGCAAAACTTGAAATTCAGTTTGGCTTTCTGAGGGCTTTTTTCCTCTTCTGTGTTGTTGTGGAGAGCAAAAGAAAGGGGAAAGCAGAGTATTTCTACAGCTAAACGGCCCGTGGTTGGATGACTGGGGMTGGGGTCTTGGGGACCTTTCCTAGTTGGGGTTTGATGGAATGGGGAACCCTGTTTTGTTGTGAGTTTTAATGCAAACAACGATTCTTGTAGCAAAAATTTTCACCAGGCTCATCACACCAAGATAATTTGACAACCAGCGTGGGACACCCGCTCAAAGGCAAAAGCCCTCTTCTGTCTTYACAGCTTTTTTTGTTTGCCAAACCACGTATTTGGTCCATGTCTCAGAGCAAAACTCGCCAGGGCTGGCATGCTGGGCAGCTCCTACTCCACAGCCCTTGCACTGAACGATCCGGTATTTGCAGCCACAGTTTCCAGCCGGCCTTTTCCTGCAGAGCCCTGGGGAGGTGGCAGCTGGCTGTCCCTGGGTGAGCTGCTTCCCACCAGTGCCGGTGGAAGGCAGCGCTTTGGAGACCGTCTTGTGACACTGAGACACCAAAAAAAAAAAAAAAAAAAGAGGAGGATCAGCTCTTCATCTGGAATGGAAATAAAGCTGGTGAAAGGACGGATGTTTTCTCTTTTGCCTTGAGGTTAGAAAACAGCAGGAAATCCTTGCTTGAAGAAAAGGCACATGGCCACCAGTATGACTTGTGCAGGCTTTGCTGCCTTGAAGTCAGTCTGGAAACAGAGTTCTGCGGTGGATAAAATTTCACGGACTTTCCATGGTTTCTGACTGCAGCTTTTCTCGTGCCTGGTTTGCAGCTAAAGCTAAATTTTTGCCATATTTGCGCTAGCTTGGAAGGCGGTGTTTGTGCAATTGGTATCATGTAGCTGGATGAAGCAAATACTGGTTTATCTTGACAGCTTTACATGTGGCAGGGCAAAATACTGACGTGGGCAAGAGTTTGCAGAAGCAGCCTTAGCTGGAGCCTCTGTTTTTGTCCAGGCACCCGACCCCGCAAAGTCTTTGCAAAGTAAGCGATCCCCTAACCAGTGACCCCAGAACTAACTTTGCCTTTCCAGCTTATTAATAAGCATCTTTTCTGAGTAACCAAGATGTATTGAGTTGGGACTCCCCAAGTGCGAGCAGACAGAGATAGCTTTGACTTTTCCTTTTTTTAATTTACCTTGTGGGGCTGTGGGAAATGAGCAATCCTTCTGGCTGTCAATATTGCCAGTGGCGCTACCATCGCCATGACAAGGAAAGGGGGGTCGGCGGGGGGCTGGAGAAACCAGGCACCCCGGGACTGGCGTCTCAGCCTCGCGCCCAACTGGAGCTGACGCGTCCGGCGTGACGAGACTCGAGTCGACGGTGTTCTTGCAACTCCCAGAAATTGTCTTTTGCTTCAGCTCTTTCCCCTTCCCAACTTTCCCAGATAGACTCTTCCTTTTATTTATCCTTCCTCAGCCTTTCTCTCTCCTCTCCCTGCTTGAAGGCTTCTCCCGGGGGCTCAGCCACTTTGCGGAGGGGCTCCTTTTTACATCTCTCCTCTTCGCAGAGGAAACCTCCACGTTCACAAAACGCTGATGGAAGTGGGGAGCAGGGTGGCCTGGGGGAAGATCTGCTCTGCCCACTCACGTAGGAGCTGCCGTCTTGCTCCGCATCCCTGACTCTCCCACCACCCTCTCCTTTCCCTTGCAATAGCAGTCGGGGCTCTCGCTGGAGGTGATGCTTTTGGGGTGGCCTGGCCTTGGTGGTGTCTTCTCCCATACTTTCAGGGYGGGGAGAAAGCAACCTGGGCTGCCAGGTGGCCAGGGAGGGCAGGGAATCATCTGTATCTCAATTAAGTGATAATGAAGTGATATAATACAACTCACCTTGGTGCGGCTGCAAGAAAGGAGATGAGAAGGTGATATAAGGAGCTCTTAATGGCTCCCTATTTTCCTCTGCCTCCCCCTCCTCTTCCCCAGGACACTGAGGGGTGCCCTGAGGGTGCTCGGTGTCCTGGGACCCTCCTCTGGGCAGCATTGGAGACCTGGGGGAGCAGAGCCATCGGGCCCCACGGGGATGACTCTCCTGCTCGTGGGTCACGAACTGTGAGTGGGGCGTTGCAGGGACCGGGGGGTTTGCTGTGGGGTGCTTCTTCATTTGGGAGGGGGCTGTTTTGGGGGTGCTGTCCAGCTCCCTGTTGCTCCAGTGCGTAGTGGTGCTGCTTGTTATTCACCTAGTGTTTTCCAAGCACGTGATATTTTCCTTGTGTGTTTTAAACTGTTGGATTCCCTGCTCAAATGTGGAAGAGAGTTTGGTATCATTTGGGTTTCTCTGGTTGTGAGCGGGGTGCGAGCCCTCCTTGCTGGCACTGCCCTGCCTGGGCTGAGCTGGGCTGGGCTGATAGGGGCTGCTTTGTGCTGCCTTTGCTGGTGCTTTGAGACCCTCTTTGAGCTCTCTGGTATCCTGCGGGCACGCTCAGCTCCTGCGTGGGCTCCTGCCAGCCTTTCCCCTGCACCCGGCGTAGGCAGGAGCTTGTTCCTCTGCCTGTGCTAGACAGGCTGCAGCTTGTGTGAGAGTTTTGGGGCAGCTCAGGTTTGGCTTTGTCTGATGTGCAATAGGACTGACAGCAATAAACACACAAAGGGTTTTCTCCTATTGCATCTCTCTCTCTAGCAATGCCACACGAGAAATCCTTTAACGTGAGCTCACATCTCACGTTGTGTTGCACAACTGTCTTTTCTGGAGTTCCTGTGCTGCTGATCCAGCCAAGTGCTGAAGCGGACGGGCATGTGCTTTGCTGCGCTCCTTCTGCCGAAGCAGAAATCACCCCTATTTTGGGGATGGGGGTAAGAGAAAGGACGGAGGGTGCCGCAGGGGCTGGATGCTGACCCCGGGTGTAGTGTTGCTCCTGGTCCAGCCTGGGGCAGGGTGGATGGGGAGGAACCCAGTGGAGAGAAGGGAAGGGGCTCTTTGGTGTCCCACCACAGCTTGGTCAGGGACTGGGGAAGCAGAGAGCCAGGAAGGACCTCCTGGTTTGCCAGGTCAGCTCTTGGATAGCATTGCTGTTGATTCCCACAGGTGGGCTGCAAGGCAAAGAGCTGATTTCCCATTTCTTTCCCATCCTGGTTCTCTGCACCCAGCTGCTGGCAGCTGCCTGGGCAAAACTTGTCACCCAGCTGGCTTCGGGCACCTTCTCTGATGGCTCCTGCAGGAAAAGGCAATGTGTTTTTTGGGTGTTTAATCGTTTTACGTGGCCACCACAGCCGGGTCACTCCTGTCTCATGTCCCGCCATGTGGCGGGAGGCTCTGTCCCGGTGCCATTTGTCTTCGGTATGTTCCATTTATCTCCGGCGAGAAGCTTCAGACCCAAACCATCTTAAGTGATCTACAAAAGACAGTGATAAGTACCTTCCCCCGTCATTACGGCTCCATTTTATCACGGTGGTGATAGCAATAATGGCGGTTGTAACCCCCATCAAGTCCACTTAACATGGTTCATTTTCAAAAGTCACTCAATGCCTCCTGACAGTCCGGCCGGGCGGTATGAAAAGATCATTTAACCCTGATGATCCGAGGGAGCCAGTGAGTGGGAAAAGGAGCCCCGGCAGCCAGAGAGGAGCCGGCGCGGGGTGGGCAGGGGAAGACCATTGATTTTATGACAAGGGGCAAAACCACTGTCAGCGCGGAGCGGCACGGATCGGGGGGACGTTTCAATTAGCGCTGGCAGGAGAAATCCCAGGGAAGGCAGAAAAGCCTGGGCTGCCTTGCCTATTATTTTTTTTTAACAGTGAAAAATGAACCCAAAATTAGAATCCCTATTAACAATTAGCGTAATTAAAGGCGACACGTTATAATTTCAGTAGAAAGGCGCTTTATGATGATACGGTGGCCTGAGATAATTACACCCAGCGCTTGGCTGAGGCGAGCGGTAAATGGACGGCGCGGTGGCCCACCTGCCACTCATGCAGCCCTGCTATTATCCTGCCTGACGCTGCTCCGGTCCTGCCTTGCTGTTAAAAGTAAAGCCATCCCCTCACGACCTCAGAGTCATTTAGAAATTGCTCTTGAAGTGCRCTTGGTTTTAAAGGGGGGCGGGGGAATGAGTGTGCTCTGGTTTGCAGCAGAGGCACAAGGTACCCCACGGGCGGTYGCTGCCGTGCAGGCTGTATCGATGGCCGGGTTTGCAATTGTGGAGGAGACCCCATCGCAGAGATTATCCTCTCATCTGCCTCACCCACCCGTGTCAAACCCATAGCTCTGACTTGCCACCACTTGTTCAATGGCAAGCTTCTCCATGAAGGCATCCAGCCCTCTCGCCGATGCCGTATCTCAGCCCCAGCATCCCTCCGTGCATGTGTTTTTCCTCCCCACATTGAAAGGGCTGAGGCTGGGGAGGGCCAAGCTCTGCGTTATGAGCTGCCCCCCACTCCTCGCCTCCCCYGGGGCTCCCACCGCCCACCGGGGACAGCTCGGGGACCGCAGCCTGGCAGCTGTCACCTGCGACGGGGGGAAGCGCCTACCGATGCTTTGAAAGCAAAGTCGCTCAAATTTGGCAAACAAGCAGCGCACGCTCTCGCTTTCAGGTTAGCTTATCTGAATAATTACATGAGCGAAGCTATCCCAGAGTGTCTTGGAATATGCAGAAATATATTCCATCTGTGTATGCCACAGTATCAAAGTCAAAGAGCTCTCTGAAAGGAGGTCGGTCTCGCTAATACTTGAATTCGGGGTGGGGGGTGGTGGAAGAARCACTAAAAATCGGATTCATACGCTGCTAAAATGACCCATTTGGTTTTAGGTCCAAAAGCTTGAATTTTGAAGGCTTTTTTTGGATTTGAGATCATTTTGGATTATAGTTTACATAAGACAATGCGAACCTTGAAAGCGTTCAGCTGGAAGCAGAGCTGTCAATTTTGTGGCAAAGAAGTGCTTTGATCACTGGGAGAAGAATTTTTTTGAGTTTTTCCTCCGCTGAGGATCTAGAACTTGCTGGGGAGATTTCCTCTGCATTTGGAGCAAAGTCAGGAGAGCAGCTTTTTGAAGTTCCTGCCCCTCCGGTCACCTTCCCTGGTTTGCAGGAGGATAAATACAGGAGCTCTCGGGCTCCTGAGTGCAGGGAGCATCATTGCCTGCGGTGCTGCTCCATCCCGGGGTGGGGAGAGTGGGACCGTGCTGGGGCTGGAGCGGTTTGCTCCCGGTGGAAGGCAGTTACTAGCAATTTACAGCGTGTTCGAGGAAGTCCCCTGGAAAAGGGTTTAAGAGTCATTGAGGCAACATGAAACGATATATCAGTTAATGAAGTTTAATGGCACTGAATAAGAACTGCACTGCGGCTCTGGGATCCTCTTGCAAATGCAGTTACGGTCTAAAAAAGAGAGGCTGGAAAAGCAATCCCTTGCTCCTGTCCATATGTTGTTCCCTCCGTGCTTTGCAACTCAGATGCCTTTAATCGCAAGCCAGTCCCACAGAGGTGATAACAGGAGCTGGCTGGCATCTCTTCTGCTCCTGCAGCATCAGCAGGAAGATGAGTCTTGGGCATTTCGGGAGAGTGAGTCAGGCCTTTCCCAAATTAGCTCCAAAACCAGCTTTTCAGCAGTAAGGCCTTGGGTGGAGCTCTGCTCTCCTCTCTTTAGTTCCTCTGAAGGTCTTTGAGCTTTGCAGGAAAGGAACTTTTCTAAAATCAAGTTTTTCCCTGAACATGCGCACTCAGGAATGAAGATCTTGGCATCTCAGACAGAGATTTGCTGGTGGCAATTTCTTTCTTGTGAAAATCAGGGTATTTTGTGAAAAATCTAAAGATGTCTTGGGACGTCTGCAAAACTAGGGGGTGGAGGCCTGGGAGGGGAGGAAAATGAGAGAGAAGACAAAGAAACTGCAGAAGTGTTCCCAGGATGGCAGATCCTTTTTCTATATCCCATAGCCCAGCCCTGTGCTATCACACACGACTGCTGACCACTACAATCCCAAAGGGATGGGGCTGGTGGCACCACCCAGAGTGGGGGAGCAGAGATGAGCTCTGAGCACAGGCTCTGAGTTTCCTAATTTTTAATTTAAAAAAAAAAAAAAAAAAAAAAGGCAAAAGAGGTTATGGGGCGTGCTGGGCTGCAGAGCTGCGCAGGAGGGAGTGTGTGCATCCGTCCTGTTCCTGCAGCCCGCGGGGCTGGATCCTGCCGTGAGAGCGGCTGGGCAGTGATGCAGGGAACAGCTCGTGGTCCATGCTGGGAGGGGTGCAAGGAGTTGCTGTCTGTTGACAGGCTGTGTCAACCCCACGTTGCTCCCACTTGCGCAGCAAAGAGGGTGCTCAGGGGAGCTGCGAAGGCGGGAGCTGCCCAGATTGCCCTGCAGCCATGGGGCAGGGGGTGATTTAGGGGCTGAGCGGGGCTGCGTGAGATGCCTTTTTCGAAGACCCATAATTCAGCACATCTAAACTAGACCTCTGAGGATCTCTCTCTGTGGCTTGTCATGGTAAGCACCTCAGCACACATTTACACTGTTGTCCCTCTGCCCAGGGTGGTGCGTGGTGATGCAGGACTTCGCTGGGTCCCATAAGGTGCTTGGGACRGAGCAAGGAACAGAGCAAATCTTCCAGGTAATGCCCGAATAGTGACTCAGCCTGATTTTTCAGAGGTGTGCGTGTTGGTGGGAATTGCTGGGTAGGTAGTGGCTCTCCTGGAAGCACCAGGCATCCTTGGAGCACCTCTGGCTGCGGAGAGGAGGRGGATATCACAGTCCCTCTCTGACTGCTCCATCGCTTCTCCGAGGGCCAGAGTCCCACTGTCCCTGCTCACCTCCTGCTCTGCCAGGATGCTGCTTGCTGCGACAGGGAGGTGAGCGTCGAGCTCCTGTCTTTGGAAAATCTTGACCCAGTTTTCTCCGGAGCACTCAGAGGCAACGCRTTTAATGAGCGCTGTGTCCCTGCCAAGCTTTGCCGAGCTGCTCTACCAGCAGCCGCCTGGCTCAAGAAAATGCTGCAAGAATTTGTCTGTCCTGAGGAGGGCATTGCCTCTCCCAGCCTGGCCTTCGCTCCTGGGAGGACTGGACTGTTCTTGCAAGAAATGCAACCAAAAATACCACCGTTGGGCAGGTCTGGTGTGGGGGGAAGCAATGACGAGTGTTTTGGGTTGCTCTGGTTTGAAAGCATCTGGGACTCGAGGGTGTGCAGGTGCAGGGGGCTCTTTCCAAAGTCCATAGCTTGTCCCCAGCATCTTTTTTTCCACTCGGTGCTCCTGTGAGCTCCCTCAGAGGGAAAACTGGCCCTGGCTCATCACATCTCGCTGCTGCCGTTCAGTGCTGGGGAGGGTGGCTGTGATGGTGACAAAGCGAGTCCCCATGTGCTGTGTCCCTGCTTGGGAAACACTGACTAAGCAGGTGCTTGCAGGGCAAGGGGGCTCGCAGGAGGTGGCCAGACCCCTGGGGAGGGCAGTAATGGGGGTCTCCCACCGCTGCTGCCCTTGGGGTGTGGGTGGGAGTAGCACCTCCTCCAGCACCTCCCTGTGCCAGGGTCTGCAATGTCCCCTGGCCATCCCCTCATCACCAGGATGGGAGCCACCTCCAAACTCACATGGCCACCACCTCTAACCCCCTCTGTCTCATGCAATACCCTCAGCCTCCCCGTGAACGCTGGCAGCGGCTGAGAGGTGCTGCAGAAATTGGGGGGCAAAGTCAGTGCCTCGCACCCCCCCTTGTTTCCCAGTCCGAGGTGGGCAGTGGGCTTCCCAATGTGGGCACCTCCGGGGATGGTGCCAACACCTGCAGTGGGTGTCCCCGCTGCAAACTGGCACCAGTCTGGAGGGGAGGGTGGAAAATCCAGCAGGGCTGAAAGCCCCTGGATGTGTTTTGCTGGTGCTGCGCAGGGTGGGAGGAGAGYGTGCTGGAGATGAGGGAGGCTGCGACGCATCCAGCACCCCGGCAGCTTCAGGTGCATGCGTGTATCGGAGGGGGGACATACCCCTTGGTGCTCTCAAAGTTCAAATATTTAGAATAAATTATGCCTGACCCTTTCCCCCTCTCTTCCCTTCCCTCTCTCGCCTTCCCCAGTGCCAGTTCCCAGTAACCCAGGTCCAATAATTTGGTTGTAATAAAATGTGACTGCTGGGGCTATTTTTACGGAGCCGGCACTCATTTGCATGCTGGCTCTGTGTGGGGCCCCAGGCAATCTTTTTTTTTTTTTTCTCTCCCTTCCCCCTCCTCTTCCCCCCCACTTCCCCCACCCCGCTGGCATCCCTCTGATCAGAAGTGACAACAGAAACACAGCCGTATTTCCCGGAGATTTACCGAGTTAGACGATGAAAGCTCGGAGGAACAGTAACAATAGGAAGGGGGATGCGAAGGAAAGCAGCGGGGGGGAAGTTCCTAAACTGATCGTTTTCAAATGTCAGCTCTGCTCTCGGGGGCTCTGGCAGCTCTGGGAGTGAGCCCGTGGCTTATGGAAATGCCGGGAGGCAGTGGCGTGCGGATGGAATAGGCCAGCTTGGTCCTACTCGTCTCCCGGGGCTGGAGAGTCTTTGCTCCTTCTGGGTGCCTCCATGGGCTTCTGTCCTTGACCCAGTGCTGGTGCTGCCACTCACCTCCTTGGGGGGTTGCTGGGTGTCTCCACGGGTGCTGCCCCTCTTCCTTCGGGTGCTGCATCCCTCTGCATCTTTTGAGCAGCTCCTTGCTCGGGAGCTCTGGCCTTCCTCACTCTTCTCGGCTCTGGGTTGTCCCCTGGGGACTGGATGGAGGAGGGTGGACCAGGTTGGGACATGGCACAAGCAGAGGCTACAGGAGTGACAGTGGCTGAATTTTTTTCCAAAACTTGCTTTTTGTTGTGATCACCTCCCTCCCAGCCTGAACAACCCCCTGCTAAAAGCAGGCTTGGGAAACACGTGCCGTTCTGATGCCCGAAGCATCTTGGAGCAGGGCTTCAAGCTCCACATTTAAAGGTGCCAAGAGGCTCCCCGAGCTGCCGCTGCCACCAAGCTGCAGTGGATCAGATGGGGGGGGGGG